>JZKD02S1675510.1:311772-344393 GCA_000966675.3 Picea glauca | reverse complement strand
GACTTTATGAAAAAGACCCACTTTTAAGTTGTGGACCACATTCCTAGGTAAAAGTTTAAAAACCCATAGGAACCACTTGTCCAAGGTACAAATCTTCATTAAAATTCAACATGTTGTAATATCTCTCATTCATTATTGTAAGTATTTGTGTCTCTTTGTTGTGAAATAGTTGTAATTTTGTGAACTTTGTAATCTTTTGTAATCAACCTCCTTGAACATAGTTGACCCCTTTGCCCAACCTTTAGGCACTAGTCTTAGTTGACTTAGGGAAGGGTTTGCTTGACATAAGTACTTGTGCATCTTGCATATTCTGCCTTAGAATCATAAGTTAGTTTCCCCTAAACCTTTAACAAATTAAAACCAACTCCTAGAATTTAAACGTTAAATCACATCTAGTAACTAGGGTCTACCCCTCTTGGCTTCCCTAGAAGTAAGCCTAGAAGGAAGAGGTTCCAGTCAAGGTGACAGTGTGGACTGTGAACCTAGGCATTGTGCCTCCAAGGACACACTAAGTGAGCTGGACTTTGCTCACGTTTGMAAGTGTGTATTAGGACGGCAACAAAGAGTATGATCTACTTGTTGTCCTAGATCTATGTGAGGATCTTCTTGTGGATGATCTACTTGTTGTCCAAGATCTGTGTGAGGATCTTCTTGTGGATAATCTACTTGTTGTCCAAGATCTTTGTGAGGATCTTCTTGTGGATGATCTACATGTTGTCCTAGATCTATGTGAGAGTTTGCTTGTAGTTGTTTTATTTGTTGTCCAGATCTCCTCCTTGTGCTATCACTGTTTATTGGAGGGTTTCCTAATGGGGTTATTTTCTTTTATGACTGTGGTTTATTGTTGTTTTCTTTGGGGTTTCCTATCTATGGCAAAACTATCCCACAATTCTCTTTGACGGAGATCAAACCCTAGAGGTTTGATCTATGAACCTAATCTAAATCTAAGCACCTACAAAGGCGTACATCTCACTTGTGACAAGTACATCTCTCATTGATTCAGGAGGTAAGTTAAAAGTTATTTCATAACTCAAAAATTTTAATTGCTTCAGATCTATTTGTATGTTTTATTCTTTATGCTGATCTAATAATCAAGAAAATTATAAAAAGGCATTTTTTGTTTCATTTTTCCCTATTTCTAACAATAGTGAAGTATGGTCTAAAATATCTTGGAGAGGGTGAAGTGAACTTGAAGGGTATTCAGACTCAGATTGGACAGGCAATGCAGCAGACGAGAAGAGCACCTCAAGGTGTTGCTTTAGTTGATATCATGGTTCAATAGGAAACAGACTTTTGTAGCACTTAGCTCAGCAGAGGTAGAATACATGGCGACGAGTACTGCTAGTTGTGTGGCCATCTGGCTTCATAAGTTATTTTATCAGAAGTTGGACCCCACAGTCATTTACTGCGATAATCAGAGTTGTATCAAACTCTCTAAGAATCCAATGTTTCATGATAGGTTGAAGCACATAGAAATCAGAGATCACTTCATATGAGGCAGGATTCAAAAGGGAGCAGTGAAGCTCCAATATATTCCCATAGATCAACTGGTAGTCAATATTCTAGCCAAGCCCTTAGCAAAAGGGAAGTTTGAAGCATTCAAAGATGGACTTGGATTGGTGCAAAATTCCTTCCTCGCTAAGAGGTAGTGTTGAGAAATGTAACTCGAACAAGAACTTGCACAAGTTTAGTGTGAACGTGCAGGAAGTGGTTCGAGACATTTCTTTGGTGACCCCACCTTGGAAAGGTGATCAATAATTCTATCTTGTAATTTTACTTGAAAAATAAAAATTAAAAGTGAAAGTCTAATGTTTTGAAGTCAACTAGTCTTAGAATCTACATGAAATGTTCTAGAAGTTCTAAAACATTGGTGACTTAGATTAAGAGTTAATCTTGGCCATACATCTCATGACTGAAATAGGTGACAAATAGGATTGAGGAGATTAGTTATCCTCTCTCAAAGCATAAATAGGACAAGATAGGAGAGATATCACACACATGAGAAAACAACAAGGGAGTTGGAAAAGAGCAAAGTGCATTCAAGGAGAAGAAGAGGAGCACATTGCTAAAGAAACCAGCAAGTAAAGAAGGCAATACAATTTGTACCACTGTTGTTGTTGTCCTTTCTTCATGCACGAGTCATACACCCTCAAATCTGATCGTACACCCTCAGATATGGCCGTATATTGTTGTTTGAGGTGATTTTAATGACTGTATAGTTGTTGGTTTAAGCAAGTTGTATAGGTCACACCTTGTAAGCTTTGATCAAAGGAATTTGAAGGAGAAATCTCTGTGTATGTGTTTTATTTCTTCCCCTGTTCATTTTTCAACTATTTGTGTGATTGATGCAATGTTCAAAAATTTAATTTTCTGTTGTTAAATAAACTCTATTTGAGTTATTTAGGGTGAGAACATTAGGACAACAGTCACCTAGGCTTGAAAAATTTATATCATGGAGTGAAAAGAATACAAACAAAGAGGACTTGAAATGATATGGAGAAGACGTAGTCAAGCCGTACATTGATGTGCCATGACTAGTTCAAATGGATTTTAAATTCTATGAGGGTGAGTGAGGACCCAAATATTAGATGCACCATCACAACCAATGTGTTAAAGCCAAAATAACATGCGACTCAAATAGTGAGAGAAGAGCTATAATATCAGATGATAAGGAAAAAGAACTAAGAAAGACAGCCTTCAAATGAATGGACAGCCCAAGCGACAAGTGACATTTTCAATAACAATCTCATAGGATCAAAAGAACCATTAACATGTGTCACATCAAATCTTTTATTACAACATAAATCTTCCCCAATATCAAGATTACACCAAGGGCTTAGAAGGGATGAAATCCTCACACTTATTCCCTTCTGATGTGCAAAGGTTTGCCTTCAAAGAGATAATTTCCAACAATAACAACACTAGCCACCCAACATAACACTATGATCATCGAAAAGAAAAGAGAGATATGAAAAGAGACCCTCACATATATTTACTTGTAGCCTTGCTTCCTCCTACATAATTTTCAACTAGGGTTAGATGGGATTTGCCCTATCAATCCAACCAAGAGAAAAAAAAGAGGGAGCTACTCTTTAAATAAAGTCTCTAGCTCAACCTCTTACAATAAAATAATATTAGTGCATTTTGATCCACTTTAAACTCCGAGAAGAAATATAAAATATGTAACCACTTTCTAGATCCATGCTTCACTCTAAGGAATAATGATAAAAATACTATATACCTCAGCCTCTTCAACAACTTTCCCATATAATAATAATTAGTAGATTTAGACCCATTGTCTCCTATGGCACGCCCTTCAAAGAAACCTCAAGACATAGAAAGCTTGGGCCTGGGACATTCTCCAAGGCGTTCTCCACCATGTGCATTCATTAATCTCATTCTTCCCAAATAATTAAAACGTTCAAGCAACAAAGGTGGGACATTCCTCAAAAAGTTGGTCAAAATGTGACAAGGGTGTGAAAACAATATATTTGCAACCACCATAACTCCCTCAATATTTGTCAAAATTTCTATAGTGACCCTAATTCTGAAATCCTGCAGCCATTTTGCATCTATTGGTACTAATCTAGGAACAATTTGGGCACTCAGTCAAAAGATATATGCTCATCTTGCCTTCATAGAGTTCACTTTGAGTGTTATGAGGAGATATGGAGTTCTAAGCTTTGGTCTTCGAATCCCCTTGGATTCTCTCGAGAGTGTGAGGTCAATCTGACTTTATCAGATTTATGTACTTGCTACTCAACTGATTAAAAAAGAAAGGATCATCCTCTTTGGCAACTAATTCAAGTATCTTGGCGGTGTAAGAATTATATCTTGTCATAGCTCTTTACTTAAAGATTCTAATTCAAAAGTCTTTTTGCTAGTATGATTCCCTTGCCTTACTAGTACTCTTTCCTTTCATACTACATGCCTTGTAAACTATGGCACTAGTCCTTAGAACTAGTGTTTGATTGAGAATCTATTCATTGTTTTGAGGAATCAATTCATTAGTCTAGAGGTTAAAAATTGCATATTTAAGAAGATTGGTCATTGTTTCAAAGCCAAAAATTGAGGATTTTTGAAGTGTATTGCAGATTTCAGCATTATTTCATTGTCGCATGAGTGTTTTCATCGTAGATTTGCAGACTTTGATTGCAAACCAGCGAGCTTTTATTCAAGATTTGAATTTGTTTTCTTGCAATCTTTTGAGAAAAGAAACTTCAAGTCTTTAGGGAAAGACCCCCTTTGAACTAGAATGGACTATTCTGGAAGTGAGAGAGAGAAAGTATTGGTGACATAAGTATTTTCTCTAACTGATCACTAGATCACTCCTTTCAAAGGATAATTTTGGGTAATAACAATAGGTCGTATAAGCAATTCTTCAAATACTTCAAATGAAAACCACCAACAAAGGAAAACTATGTTGACCAAATAAATGAGGAAGAAACACCTCTCTCAATGATACGGGTTGAGTTGAGTTAGAAATACATAATTCGATTGGGATAATGTGAATAGTTAAAAAACCGAAAATTTAGTCAAAGGTCCCAATGAATCGCTAAAGAATGTAGTAGGGTAATTAGGTGTTGATGAAGTTGATCTCATTGAGGACAATCAAATTACCATGGAGAGGAGAGATGAGTACCCAAAAATTCATGCAAAAGAAGAAATTAAAAAAGTAAATAAGTGAAGCATAAATCAAAAAATGATGATATGTAAACCACACATAAAAAAAAATGATGAAAGAGGAAGAAGTGTATTTTGATGAGAATGATAAGAAAATGTTTGTGAGGACATATTTGATATTTGTCCCTTTATGTAATGGAAAATTGATTCAGGTAGACATGAAATGAGGTTAGTTGCCTCCAATTAAGGGGTGTGGTAGCCAAACTTCCTATAGGACAGTGTTCAAGAGTACCAAACAGGCTAGGCTGGACAAGTTTATGTTTCTCTTCTAAATTTATGATTTGCTTTAAAACAGATTTTGATTGATGACCGATGTCTTATTCACAATGGGCAATGAAGAGAAGAATATCAAACGAGAAGAATAAAAAGTATTTGTAAGGCAAACCAAACATTGAATCCTACAAACACAAAAATTTAGATTTCTAATCTTAAGCAATAGGGAGCAATCATAAGATGGAATTCCTATTCATCCAATACATGTCATGGGACATGTCATGAGTCAAAGGGTAGAGCCAATATTCATCTCAATTCAATCAAAACTTCAAGTATAAAGTTTGAAAGAATTTCAGAGTGCATCATCAACACCAAAAGGGAGATATAATCTTGCCTTATGAACCTTGTCCGACCTAATACACAGAGACCAGATTCTACAATGGCAAAGCACTAAATACTTGATTCATAAACATGATTTGAACATTGTCATAAGAAGGAATTTTTAAAATACAAGGAAATGGTGAATAGAAGCAGCTTGTGAAATCATAATCTATGCCCTGTTTCTCTGCTTGCTTCCTCTTTTATAGCTGAAATTTTGATCCAATCCGAGATGATTGCCATGTCTGAAACATTATTTGCTAATTTTGACAAAAGTATCCCCAAGATAGTCTCTAACAATCAATCTCAAGGATGCCCTTTTAAATCCAAAAGCTCTTGTCAAACCTAGGATGCTTTTCCTTGCTAAACATAACTCCTGCTAATATAGGGGAAAACATACTTTAAAGTGGCACAATATATTTCCAAAGCATCATTGGAATAAAGCTGAATTCGATTTTGTCCCTTTATGTAATAGAAAATTGATTCAGGTAGCCATGAAATGAGGTTAGTTGCCTCTAATTAAGGGGTATGGTAGCCAAACTTCATATTTGAAAGACCTATATAAGTCCTCTAGGACAGTGTTCAAGAGCACCAAACAGGCTAGGCTTTACAAGTTTATGTTTCTCTTCTAAATTTATGATTTGCTTTAAAACAGATTTTGATTGATGACCGATGTCTTATTCACAATGGGCAATGAAGAGAAGAATATCAAACGAGAAGAATAAAATGTATTTGTAAGGCAAACCAAAAATTGAATCCTACAAACACAAAAATTTAGATTTCTAATCTTAAGCAATAAAGAGAAATCATAAGATGGAATTCCTATTCATCCAATACATGTCATGGGACATGTCATGAGTCAAAGGGTAGAGCCAATATTCATCTCAATTCAATCAAAACTTCAAGTATAAAGTTTGAAAGAATTTCAGAGTGCATCATGAATGCCAAAAGGGAGATATAATCTTGCCTTATGAGCCTTGTCCGACCTAATACACAGAGACCAGATTCTACAATGACAAAGCACTAAATACTTGATTCATAAACATGATTTGAACATTGTCATAAGAAGGAATTTTTAAAATACAAGGAAATGGTGAATAGAAGCAACTTGTGAAATCATAATCTATGCCCTGTTTCTCTGCTTGCTTCCTCTTTTATAGCTGAAATTTTGTTCCAATCCGAGATGCTTGCCATGTCTGAAACATTATTTGCTAATTTTGACAAAAGTATCCCCAAGATAGTCTCTAACAATCAATCTCAAGGCTGCCCTTTTAAATCCAAAAGCTCTTGTCAAACCTAGGATGCTTTTCCTTGCTAAACATAACTCCTGCTACTATAGGGAAAAACATACTTTAAAGTGGCGGAATATATTTCCAAAGCATCATTGGAATAAATCTGAATTCGATTTTGTAAAGCACTCTCTTCTCAACAATGGCACACCTCCAAAAGAAGGTACCACCACCCCAAAAATAACAGTAAGATCCTCCCAAAATTAGCAAAAGCAAGCATGCTAAATTAAGTGCAAAAAGGCTACTTAAATTGAGCCCTCCAAAACTTGGGCTAAAATAAAACAAGATGCCTCACAAAAGCTCTCCCATTGATGGCACCCTTCTACTGCTGTTGTACTTGGCATAAAACAGGGGCAAGATAGAATCAACAAGAGCACCCTCCTGTGTGCAGAAAACTTACTCAAACAGAGTGCCTAGACTTGCCTAGACCTAGGAAAAGTGCCCTCTTATTGCTATCTCGTGTCAAAGAACAAGAGAAAAGTAGGCCAACAAAACAATGATAAAAGATTGAAGAATGGCACCTTAAGAATGATGAGTAAACTCTCCATGAAAAGTGCACCAAGTAGACTTGAAATAGCAGATAAATGTCTCCAAGATAGGGCCTCAAATTAGTCTCAAGATGGGTGACCAAAAGGCAAGATAAATCCCTAAGATGTTGGAATTATTGGTGTAATCTGTATAGGTGGCCACAACCCATTTATATGCATTCTAGTGTACTTGTAATTATGCCTAAGACCATATTTTATTACATTTATTGCATACTAGGTTTGAGATTAAGGCGAAACTAGTCAAACTTGGCATGTAGGCTCAATAACCCACTTGGGGTGTGTGCCCTTGTTATGTGGACCCATAACCCATTTTGGGAGGATGCCTCACTTGTGATGTGTATAAAATTTAAATACACAAGTCAGGCTCTCATTTGTATCATCGTGTTTTGTTATCTTCTTAATCTATTATACAAAGTGTGATAACACTAAGGGCACTTATATTTGGTGTTTTTTCACTTGTGATTGGCCTTTTCTCTTGGGTACACTTGTGCATTTCTGTTTTCAGTATATTTGTGCTTGGCTTTCACACTATCTCTAGCACACTAGACCTATCTCTCTCTAGCACAATTGTGAGGAGCCTATTTCAAAATTTGGGTGAGATTTGGTTCTATTGATTCTCTTGTTGACCCTTGTAAATCTCAGAATGGTATCGGAGTGGGTCTGGACTCTTGTTGACCCTTGTAAATTTCAATTCTTTTGCCAATCCAAAAAATATTGGCTAGTTGCATCTTTGTTACAGTGCGGAAATAGGGTTTCTCTAGGGGTTCTAGATATATAAACCATACTCTAGGGTTGCACCTTCCTTCTAGGGTGTTCTTTGGCACTTTTCACCCTTCTTTACAACCAACACCTCCATTCCTAGGGTTACCCAGGGTTTTGTACCATTTGGATCTATAAAGGAAAAAATTTTAAATCTTCATTCCATAACGCGCCTTCATCTTGTCGTTGTTGAGCCTATGTATTCAAAGTGGTTGTTTCCCTGTTTGAGTGAGACCAACTATCATTCTTGGGAAGATCAAATAATTGTCTTATTTTGAAGTAAAGGTCTATGGATGTACTTGACAAAGGCACTTGTTGTTGAAGATGATGATAGTTATGACCTCGTACGTTTGAAGAAGGACAAAGCTCTGGGTTGATCACTCTTTATGTCAAGCATGGTCTCATTCATCATAACATGAATAACAAAAGTGCGAAGGAAATTTGGGATACCTTCAAAACTCTCTTTGGAACGATGAATACTACTCAAGTCAACCAACTTGAAACTAAACTCTCCAATCTCAAGATGAGTGACCTCAACACGGATTCAAAGTGGTTGTTTCCCCGTTTGAATGGGACCAACTATCATTCTTGGGTGGATCAAATAATTGTCCTATTTTGAAGTAAAGATCTATGGATGTACCTGACAAAGCCACTTTTTGTTGAAGATGATGATAGTTATGACCTCGTACGTTTGAAGAAGTACAAAGCTCTTGGGCTGATCACTCTTTATGTCAAGCCCAATCTCATTCATCATAACAAGGATAACAAAAGTGAGAAGGAAATTTGGGATACCTTCAAAACTCTCTTTGGAACGATGAATACTACTCAAGTCAACCAACTTGAAACTAAACTCTCCAATCTCAAGATGGATGACCTCAACACGAATACAAAGTGGTTGTTTCCCCATTTGAATGGGACCAACTATCATTCTTGGGTGGATCAAATAATTGTCGTATTTTGAAGTAAAGGTCTATGGATGTAGTTGACAAAGCCGCTTTCTGTTGAAGATGATGATAGTTATGACCTCGTACGTTGAAGAAGGACAAAGCTCTTGGGTAATACTCTTTATGTCGAACCTGGTCACATTCATCGTAACAAGGATAACAAAAATGCAAAGGAAATTTGGGATACCTTCAAAACTCTCTTTGGAACGATGAATACTATTCAAGTCAACCAACTTGAAACTGAACTCTCCAATCTCAAGATGGGTGACCTCAACACAATTGAGGAGTATATTGCAAGGTTTAAGAACCTAAAGGATGACATTATTAAAAAGGGAGGAAAAGGAAAAACAGATCCAAAACTTGTAAGTATTGTTTTGAATAATCTTTCTCCAACATTCAAATCTTTTTCTTTTATATTCTACAATATTCCTTTATTTGTCAAGGATCCTGTAACTCCTACACTCCTGAGCAGGTTTTCTCTAATCTCATTCAACATCAAGTTGCTTTGAGGAATATGGGTGAATTATTCCCTCGAGATCAAGCCCATCCAAAGCCTATCTCAACCCCTCTTAAATCTAAGTTTGATTCGGGTAAAGGGGAATACTTGAAATCCTCCACAAAGAAAAGAGTCATATGTGGCTATTGTCATAAGGAGGGCTATCCCTTCAAGTCTTATCTTTCTCAACTCCAAAAAATTGAAGAACTTGCAAGTTCTACAGTAGTTAGCAAAGACCTTTTTATGAGAACGTTGGATCTTCTCAGTGCACATTTGGCAATACACTCTACAAAGTCTGCACTTTGGTCCTCTTCTTCTCAACAAGAATGAACCATTTATTCTAGAGCTACTTGACATATGACCAAACATGAACACCTTCTCTCTAATGATAGACAATAGCACAATGGAGAGAAAGTGGTTATTGGTGATAATTCAACGCTACAAATTTTAGGCTATGGTGATGTCATCATAAATACAGCTAAGGTTGGAGATGTTCCTCATGTTCCATATGTTGGACCAAATCTTCTTTCAGCTTACCACATTACACACCAATAAAAAGATGGAAGATTGACTAGATCAATGGGTAGTAAAGGACATGAATGATGGTCTCAAGGTGGTTTCCTCCATATATTGTGACAAATCTAATCATATGTACAAGTTGGAGAAGACTCCTTCCTCAAAGAGAAAGGACTTTGTTGTTATCTTAGCCAATGTTGATAACACCAACATCACATGGCATCATCATCTTTGTCACATCAATTACGGATCTTTGTCACATCAATTACGGATCTTTGCAACATATGAATCGACTACGTATGGTTAATCTTCCATAGATTAAACCACCCACTAGTGCATATTTTTTGGAGTATGAACTTTGATGTTAAGGAAGGGGAGATAGAACCTAAACCCCAATAGAACAAGGACAAGAAAGACCCGGTATTGATTAATATGCAAATTAGAGTCATAACAAGAACACAAAGAGTTGTCAAAGGAAATTAGCAATAATAAGGAATTAAAAGTTATTAATAAGGTGGGTAGGAAGTAGAGTAGAATATTGAGGAATCACAAAAAAGAAGATGTTGATCCTTTAGAGTAATTGCATGTAATAACAATGAGAAGAAAGGTAGAGCTAGAAAAAGAAATTCGACAATATGACAAAGAACAATTAGGACAGGGAGAGGGACTAAAATCATTGAAAGACTTTGAAAATAACTCAATATTTGATGTCTGGTATCTCAATGTTTGATTACCTAGGAAATACACACCAAAGCAACATGACCCCACCACATCAACACCATAAGAGAAGGGGACATAAGAAAGTGCTAACCCCATCTAATCATCAAGTGTGCCCCCACCACACATCCAAAGCATGAGGACCATGTAGAACAACCTATCCTGAGTGACAAACCAAAATGAAAACATCATCATACAAAGTCACTAATATGCTCCAAGAAGAAGATAACACATGAAATAGGAAGCATCCACATGTCAAGAGAGTGATCCAAAGGCATGAAAGTAGCATCCACAAACATGAGAAGACCATTAACCACGACCATCCACCAAAGATGAGTGAGTCCTCTCCCAAGGTATCCCCCATCAAATGATCAAATGCTAAGAATGCATATCTCCCCCAAGTCCATCATAAGCTCCAAGGCACCAACAACCAACTCCATCAATGTGATGAAAATCACAATGTGAAACCTCATACAATATAAGGTGTAACAAGGTTGACCTATGTAGTGGTGAAAAGTGAGAATTTATATATCAGATTTAGATCAGATAAAAGGCACTTGCTTCATAAATTTAGAGTGAACAAGGTGGTGTCTTGCCTAGAGTGAGGCGCTAGCTTTAACCCTACTCTAGGCGTTTTGATGAGGTGAATCTTTAGCAAAATAAGGGAATAGTCGATCAACAAAGATAATTTTCATCTTAATAGCTTGAATATTGATTAAAGCTGGAGATGGGTCCCATCTTTACTCCTTATTTAGGCCCTTTGTTGAGGGAAGTTTCCATCTGTTCTAAGGTCTAAACAAGGCATTGTGTAAGAGTTAATTGCAGTGTATTTCATCTAGTGAAAGGCATGGCATACATGGGACCTATTTTTAGCTGTTGTTCCATAAGAGCATTGTGTAAGAGTTAATTTCAGTGTATTTCATCTAGTGAAAGGCATGGCATACATGGGACCTATTTTTAGCTGTTGTTCCAGAAGAGCTTTGTGTTATCTTGTGTTGTTTTAATGAATTAGCAGGTGCTTTATGGATCTCCATGCTGCATGAAGATGTGACATATGTGCTGTTATCTATTTTAAGGAGAAGGTCACTTCAGTTCACTTAAGTTTAGGTGTTTTTCTGGGAGTGAGTTGCAGCAGCTTTCAAATCTTTTTTTCACCTTATGAGAAAAAAAGATAATTTTCATCTTAATAGCTTGAATATTGATTAAAGTTGGAGATGGGTCCCATCTTTACTCCTTATATAGGCCCTTTGTTGAGGGAAGTTTCCATCTGTTCTAAGGTCTAAACAAGGCATTGTGTAAGAGTTAATCTCAGTGTATTTCATATACATGGGACCTATTTTTAGTTGTTGTTCCAGAAGAGCTTTGTGTTATCTTGTGATGTTTTAATGAATTAGCAGGTTCTTTATGAAGATGTGACATATGAGCTTTTATCTATTTTAGGGAGAAGGTCACTTCAGTTCACTTAAGTTTAGGTGTTTTTCTGGGAGTGAGTTGCAGCAGTTTTCAAATCTTTTTTTCACCTTATGAGAAACGCTGCATAACAGGGGTTTGTTGGCATGTTCTCGTGGAAGCCAGCATCTTCTATCTCTAACACACTTGAGCGTTCCTCTAAAGCATGATTTGGGTGATGAGATGTGGTTTTTTTCAGCAATTATTCTTTTAGATTGGGCACATTGGCACCACTGGTAGATAGTGTGAGTGTTTTTTATGGAGCTTCTGGTATTGTCGGTTTCCTATTTTTGGCAAAAGTAGGCCGTTGCTTGTGACCAGAGTTATGCATGAGTGGATAAGAATAAGTCCACTAACCCTAGGCGCATAACTCTTTTTCTAATGTTGAAAGTGTTCGAGATGACCTTGAATGGCAGCTAATTATGACTCTAGAGATTTTGTTTACTGAAGTCAAAAAATAGACTAAGCCTGAATTATTTAAGAAGGTGGAGATCCAAGAAGCAAGCCACAGGTACCTTGAGTTATCACTTGCTGCTTATCTCCTACCTCGCTTATGAAATTTAGTCTTTTAGCGATCATTGAGTGTTGGAGCTAGTTGAAGTCCCTCATGTTGTTTTCTTGGAGATTTTCTTCAAGTAGTGTGAGTGGACAGGAGTCTTGAGGCTTGATCTGTGTATCCCCTTAGACATTTTTTGGGAATGTGAAGTCAATATGATATTTCTCATATCAATGTACTTGCTGCTCTTCTTATTCATAAAAGAACAATCTTCATCCTTGAGCATATTTATGGCATGGGAATTATGTTTCCTAATAGCTCTCTTGCTTTAAGATTTGAATTCATAGGATTCTAGTGTTGGTGAGATTATTTTTCCTTGTTGGTATTCCACTTTTCATACTCAATGCCCTTTCCAACTACCACACAATTCAATGAATCAGATTAGATTAGATTAAATTAGGGTTACTGTTTGCCGGTTTTGTCCATTTTAAGGAATTCCAAAAATACTATAAACAATACTACTAGCAATGCAATGCCTTAAAATTTTCAACAAATCAGATTAATTTAAATTAGGGTTATAGTATGCCAGTTTTGTCTATTTTAAAGAATTCCAAAAGTACTATAAAGAATACTACTAGCAATGCAATGTATTAAAATTTTCAAGCCTAATATTATTTTGTGAGAATCAGAGAAGAGTACTAGAAATTTTGCAATCTGTGTAAAGTTGTAAACCCTTTGTCTAAACAAGTACCTTTGTATTACCTTTGTATTCTAGTTATTACATTTAGGTTTAGGTAAATCATGGTTTTGGYTTCAAGTTTGGAAAAAAAAAAAAAAAATACTTGTAACACTTCATGTGAAATGAAATAAAAAGAAGTAAAGCAATACTCTAAGATAGTATAGTCAAAGTATTTCAAGTCTAGGACTAAATTAGTCATTCTTCCTTTCTAGAAATYTGATAAAACTACAAAAATCTGATAAAACTACAAAAAAGATTGAGTTGAGTTTGTACACTAAAAGATCTATAGGTCAGATGGTCTTAAAACCCAAATCATCATCCTTTAACTAAGGTGTGCCTTGTTAGCTGATAAGATACTATGTCATAGTTACATGGGTTTAGCTTGGGTGGTTGGGTAGCATGATTGCTATCCTCCCCACCCAGGTCAATTCAAGCAAAGTGACATGTAGGCCCATTGTCATAAGGCTAGAATGGTAGATGCCCTGAAGTGGGACACCTCAGCTCTTGTTAAGTCACAAGTTATTAGTATATCTGGCTTGTGGGTTGTTGTTGAATATATTCTTGGGTTATAGTGGTAACCAGTAGGTTTGATCTCAGACCTAGCCTAAATCACTATAATAAATTACTAATTTCCCAGGGTTTAAAAAAAATAAAAATACCATGTGATAACTAACACTTTAGTAAAAAATAACAACACACGAAAATAATCACTAAAGTGCATAGTTTTCACTTCACACTTCCCATGAAATGAAAGAAAAAGAGGTAAAGTAATACCCTAAAGAGGTTAGTCCAAGTATTTTGACTTTAGGATCAAACTAG
The DNA here is from genome assembly GCA_000966675.3 of Picea glauca. Classification (NCBI taxonomy): domain Eukaryota; kingdom Viridiplantae; phylum Streptophyta; class Pinopsida; order Pinales; family Pinaceae; genus Picea; species Picea glauca. The sequence continues at coordinate 330,347 of JZKD02S1675510.1, read as the reverse complement.
TTGTTCTTCTTTTCTAGAAATAAATGTTAAGTTCAGTTTGTTCACTTAAAGATTTGCAGGGCTGCTTGTCTTAAGACCCACATTGCCATCCTTTAACTAAGGTGTGCCTTGTAAGCCATAAGATATTATGGCATTACTAACACAAATAAAAATAATAATAATATACTCGCCTTTCAAAAAATAATATACTCGAGTATGAATGGCAGTAGCAGAAAAACTATATAATGTTTTTATACACCAGAAAAAACTATATAATGTTTTCTATACATTTATTGCCTATGTTTAAATATTGAAGAACATGTTTAATTCAAATATGCATAGCCCTCTCCATATGAGTTTTTGAAAACCGCTATGTTGTTACTAAATCTAATTGATTGTATTGATGAGTATCTGACCTACTCGGAACCATTTTTATCGTAACGAAAGAAAACAAGTCTGCATTGAATGGAGCTTATACACATGTTATTCATCTAGCTATCCAAAACCCATGAGAAAGAAGAAGCAAACTACCTACATCTTTCAGTGCCCAGGGTCCAGGAAGACTCGTAGCTATTGTGAGAACCGCGAAGATATCAACATTCTGCTGGCAGTGTAGTTTTCACCATCATTTAACTGTAGTTTTCACCATCATTTAACTGGGCGATGTCATCATTTGTTCTCCTCATCGGTTTCGCCAGCAGACCCCAAACCCAAATCGTAAGGAATCCGTAGTTCTGCATCATCCATGATCGTAGGGTATCGTGTCGTCTGGACGCTGAGGAAATCAGACAGACAGCAGCAAGAACTCATAACATAACCAAGTTTGGCATAACATAACCAGAACTAAGAGCTCAACTCATCTCCTTGTACACTGTCACTGCTTGGGCAAGCGAAATCACTGCAAGGAAACACAGATTTATCAGCCTACACCTTGAGTCCTCCCCAACCCTTCCATTTTACAAAATATGAAACTTGTTTACCTGATGGCTGGCTGACCGATGTCCTCGGGAATTGCTAGCGTGGTTCTCAGATCTTTAGTGGGATACCATACCAGTAGCTGCAAATATGTATCTCTGGGCTTTCAAATATTGAGAAAACTCAATCAATGAGAAATAAATGACAAAACAATCCAGAAACCCTTTCCCATCCCATCCCAGAGAAACATTCAGAAGACTGGTAGACACAGAAATGAACAGAATAAATTTTAAATTAAAGAGCAGCAAACCGCATCAATTGAATAGAAACACATCGTAACATTCACACAGCCAAATGTGCAAAAGGAAAAACGAAATAAGAGATCCAAAAATTTAAAAGAAAGGGCAGGCTGTTTTGAAAAATGAAATGGAATACACTCAAATCCAAAAATAAGGATGAGACATTGAGCATGATATGAATTCAGAGAATCATCTCCTCTGTCTCAGAAATCAGAAATGTATAACGTATGTGGTGATGAATGGATGACATTAAATAGAGGGGCGAGGGAGGAAGAAGGCACAGCCCTGAGCGAGTATCCACCCATCCAACGGCTACATACAAAAAACAAAAAGCAAAAAGCCTGCCCCACACCTCCCTTTTTCCTCGCTTTTGCTGTAACAAACAGACGGAGGGACAGGCTTAGAGTGAAACAAGCAACGTTGTTAACAGGTATCCTTTGCTTTTGCCGTCATCCACCTTCAGTCAGTTTTCTGTCTGTATGGTCGTGCTTTTGGTTTGTCTCAACTCCCTCATGGCAGACCATGTCACACAAAGAGACAAATTTCCCCCTTACTCACCCTTTATTTATAAGCCAATTCATTTACTAATTTATAATTAGGCCAAAGTAATATCTTAGGATAGGCTTTTATTTCGATTTGTCAATTATCATTTAGGTCTTTTGTTGTTTGTTTCTTTACTTCATTTACGGTTTGTATTGGGATAAATCCTTTGATGTTTGTTCATTTACTTCCTTTTCCGTTCGTATTGGGATAGAGTGGTATTCGCTATCATGATCACCTTTCCCTTGCTTCAATCCGGATGGGAGAGATTTAACCCACTGCATTCAGTGCTTGAGTAACCCTCACCGTTGGTTTGAGGGATTTATTATTGAGGTTGCTATGCATCTTCCACACGAATATTTAGGTAGTCCAAGTTGTGGTTAAGTGCATCAGTGGTGGTCTAGGTTATGGCGATTGAGTGTATCAACCGATTGAGTGCATCAGTCGACTCCCTTCCATATATTTGTCTACATAATCATCCAAACCTCCATTAAACATATTATCTGAGCCCATTTGTTATAGCATCACAACATTTTTCTAAGGATCATTGATGAGCTTGGGCACAGTTGACAAAGGCTTTTCGGCGCTTTTATAAAATTCGTAACATCGAGACTTAATTGGACATACCTCTGTTATTGGTATCGAATGAAGTCAATAATCTTCTTCTCAAGCTGGTGGATTTGAGAAGCATATATGAGTTAAAAAGACTGGTATTTTTGTACTTTTTCACCAATGCAACACCATTATTGAGTATGTTCAGGTACTGCTCATAGATGAGATTTTTCTCCTTTTTAGGGATTTCGTTGTCCCAACAAATAGAGCTCAAGAACTTTTTGAATAAGACTTGTGACCATCCCATCGAATCTATTGTATGACATCTTGGAATTAAGGATATCAATCCCGTAAAGGATGTGGTCTCCTCCGCTAAGTATTGGAAACAAAAACATTATTAAGTAAACAAAATGACTTCTCCCTCAAGTTGTTCTGAACTTCGAACTTGGATATAAGCTTTCTCTGCTCTGTAAGTTTTTCCAGTTGCACACTCGTTTTGCTTTAGAACAACCGCTCTAGATACCTTCGACAACAACTACTTCGGTAATCTCCAAAATAACGCGGGGCTTTTACGGTGAGATCAAGACCTGCTTCCACGGCCCGGGCAAGTAGGATTTCTATCGTGACTGATTATAGCAGTGGTCAAACCGATTTTTTCTCGAACTTCTCCAACTCGATGATCAACATGGGAAACATAGGTTCTCTAACATGAACGAGCAGAGAAATCCGCTTAAATTGCAGTAAGGTCAATAACAATCTGAATCGTGGTCTCAATTTGTTTTTAATTTGCACAAGTCATAAAGTAGTATCAATCTGTTTTACAATGAAGAGCTTTAGGCAGAGAGCTCTGTGCAACATTTACGACATGTCGGTAGAGTCTAGACACATATTGATCCGGATTATTTTCAGCACGAAATGAGAGCGGAGATATAATAAAGAAATTCATAGAGATATCGCGGATATCCAATAATATAACATAAATGTATCATAGATGCACCCATAAACACAGAGATACAGTGATACACGATTTCTATTAATGAAATAAATGTACAGAGACTGTAAAAATACAAAATGAAAGACTCGCTAGAATGGTGGCAGCTTATCTCTGAGAAGAGATGTGACAGCTACTTGCATTCGCAAGAAGATGGTGACAATGAGGCTCTGAAGGCTTTTTTACAATAAACGGGAATGCCAAAAACCCTAGACATCAAAAAACCTAACCCTATGAGATGAAGCGCCAAAAGTCATGTGGGCCCTCGTTTGGGTAAGTTAGTACATCAACTTCCTGGGGTCATAACTTTTGCATATGATCTTTGTTTTAGGTGTATAGTAGCTCGTTGGAAAGGTATCGTCGAGGAGATTCATTTTGGGGGCTCAATCATGCCTTCGGCTATCATTGAGAACYTCGATCTCGAAAAGCCTTCATTTAGACCCTCAAAATGACCCGAAAGTTAAAACCTACTAAAAATAGTAAATTGCCAAAATTGTCATATAATTGTTTTAAGCCATTTGGAAAAKATGGGTGGCCACCGATATCCACCTAAATCACATATTATCATAAAAAACGTACAACTATATTTAATTCACATAAATTTATTCTTGAATTTKACAAAATCTTATAAACTTAAAAATACAGTACATCACATAATTTTATTACTAGAATTTGCGGTAAATATCTTGTTTATGTGCTCAATAACTTGTTTATGTGGGAACGGAATTTATGAAATTAATAAAATGGAGTGGAATTTATGAAATTATAAAAAATTATATCTATATACCGCATTTGAGGGATGTTTTAATTTTTAATATATTTATTTTTGGGTGTAAATAGCTAGTTTATGTGGTAAATAACTTGTTTATGTGGGAACGGAATTTATGAAATTAATAAAATGGAGTGGAATTTATGAAATTATAAAAAATTATATCTATATACCGCATTTGAGGGATGTTTTAATTTTTAATATATTTATTTTGGGGTGTAAATATCTTGTTTATGTGGTAAATAACTTGTTTATGTGGGAACGGAATTTATGAAATTAATAAAATGGAGTGGAATTTATGAAATTATAAAAAATTATATCTATATACCCCATTTGAGGGATGTTTTAATTTTTAATATATTTATTTTTGGGTGGTGTTTAAAATAGTGTTAATATAACTGTTTAATTGTGTCTTTACCAGTGAACTTAAATTTTAGTGTTCACTTTAGGATATATATTTTATTTATTTATAATATAAGATGGAGGGAGACGGAGTAAAAATTATGTATTTATAATTAAAGATGGAGAGACTCACGTAATAAGAAGCTTGATTTGATAAAAGATTATTGTGTTTGATAGTGTTTTTTTTGCTCTGCTTATTATTCTCTATCTATCGATGTTGTTATATATTGATATCTTGTAATTATTTTCTATTTGTTGTTTAATGTTGTTATATATATTCGTCACTTGCATATATTTATTTAAAAAAACCAAGTTGAAATGAAAGGGATTAAGTTAAGATGAAAATAATTTCATATACAAGTAACAAGTTTTTTTTCAGAACAATTTCTCAAATTGACTCACTTTCATAATCTAAGTGTCAATTCAGGGAATGTTGTTTGATTTTACCAAATGAAATTGAAATTCTTTTACTAGAAATAATTTTGAAGTCAACTCGAAGTGAACTTAACTATCCAATTAGCTTATCAGCATTAATGTTCACTACCTAACTCCTCCTTATTTGCTTGGCCCTTAAGTGCGTAAATATTTTTGGGGTTGTTCTTCAGTAAGGAATTTGCACAGATCATCTCTACCGTCTTTTTTTATTTGATCTTAAATTATGAGGTTTAATGAGCACTAATACAGTCAACAAACATTTCGGCCAACTCTCTCTAATGTGACAGTACCTTAAGGTAATCTAATGGCTCTCATGGCACCTACACAGTGTTAATGAGAGATGGGTGTTATTTCTCTCTCTAACGTGACAACACGTTAAAGTCATTTGGTGTCTCTCATGGCACCTACAGATGTTACTGAGATGTTACTAAGAGAGGGGTGTTATGTCGTAGAAACAATTTTAAAAAGTCGTATTCTAAACGTTCTAGGAAGTGATTTTTCTTCAGCGATATTTTCCCGAGACATTCTCGAAATTCGGCAAAAATTATTAGATCTGCAGTTTTGAGTGATTATTTCTATATAATCTGAGTGCCCCAATGGTTTTTCAACATGTTGAATCCATTTCTGCATTCAGAAATAGATTTTAAAGAACAAAAAATAGTGATTTTGTGCATATTTATGTTGTAGGATTCCCATGAAAAAAATCATTTCATAGAACAATTAGACAACGCCCTTTAGAAATGTATAAATGTTGTGAAGGCAAATGAAAAAGATAATACAGTTTTCAAAAACAAAGATTATTTCTTAAAATCATTTTTTTATATGCTAACAAAGATTATTACATCTTGGGAAATTTAATGAAAGCAAGTCTTCTAAAAAAAACAAACCATTTTGATATTAAAGATTTTAAATTAATTGTTAATTTGTAATTTATTATTCATTATCATTATCCCTTTGGTGTAATAGAGACAGATCTATCAACTTGCTTAATGTATACGGGCCATGCGCTGATCGCAAAGATTTCTGGCAACGACTTGATGGATTGGGCATTCTTGCGGCAGAGAATCTCATTCTCGCTGGTGATCTAAATTTAATTACCAGCCCATCTGAGATGTGGGGTGTCAAAGCATTGCCTGATCCTCTCTCAAGTTTCTTCAATCAACGTTTCTTAAAAAATGACTTGGTTGATTTGAAACCGCCGGAACTCCTGCCGACTTGGAGAAACGGTAGACATGGAATTGCTAATATATCAAAAAGACTTGACCGCTTCCTTGTTGCAGAGAATCTTCTTGTTCCTTCCATCAAAATCCGATCTTGGGTTAATCTACCTTACATATCTGATCATTCACCGATCTGTTTGCAATTAGGGGAAAGCCGTGTGGGCGTGGGACATCCCTTCAAGTTCGATTCTCTTTGGCTGAAGGAAGAATATTTTTCTAACATAGTTTACACCGTTTGGAAGGACGCCTCTCTCACGCTGCCTGGAGATCCCCAAGGAAACTTGTACAGAAAGCTGTCAACTTAAAAAAATCGCTCTATTCTTTGGCTAAAAGACAAAAAGGACCGGGAACAAGACGAACTTAACAATGTTGAACATGAGTTGGATATCCTTCATAGACAAAAGCTACAATCTACTTGCAGCGAAGATATAGATTACAAGATCTGCAGCCTCGAGGAAATCAAATTCAAACAGCTTCGAGACGAAGAGGAAAGATGGCGGCTCAAAAGTAGAATGCTCTGGTTGGCTGGAGGAGACAAAAATACACGTTTCTTCCATCGTTTTGCCTGCTACCGCCATTCAAAAAAGCACCTCTGGGAGATCGAAGATGACTCCGGAAATCTTCATCACACACAGGCAGACATAAAATCGGTGGCATTTGCTCATTTCAAATCTTTTTATCAAGCACCTCCAGCCCCTTCATTAGCAGCATAGTCAACAACTGCCAGCCTCTTCTCAAGAATAGTATCTCCCAAGGAGGCTCATTTGTTAGAAGCTCCCTGTTCAAAGGAAGAACTATTTGATGTAATCAAAAGTTTTAAAAAGGATAAAAGCCCCGGACCCGATGGCTGGTCGGTCGAGCTTTTCCTTCATTTTTTCGACCTTATGGGACAGGACATTCTAGATGTAGTTGAAGACTCGAGAAGAAGAGGGAAAGTTAGTTCTCAGCTAAATAAAACTTTTGTAGTTTTGATTCCAAAGTCAAATTTACCCAGGCATTTCTCGGATTTTCGACCTATATCCCTCTGCAACCTCTGTTACAAAATTATATCAAAAATCATTGCCAGAAGACTTCGGCCCTATCTCTCTCGGACACTTTCTGAAGAACAGCTCGGCTTCCTAACAGGAAGACAGATTCTCGATGCCGTTGGCGTTGCACAAGAATGCATTCACATGATTAAGACAAAGAAGATGAAAGCCATCCTTCTAAAGCTGGACCTAAAAAAGGCATTCGATAGCATAAATTGGAGCTTTCTGCACCTCATACTTATTCAGAGCGGTTTCAGTGTCACTACAACAAATTGGATAATGGGATGTATCTCTTCGGCAACTCTTACAATTCTGATAAATGGTGAAGCTACAAAGACCTTTCATTGTGAGAGAGGCCTCAAACAGGGCTGCTCACTCTCCCCCCTCCTCTTCATCTTGATCCTGGAAGGACTTAGCATACAGCTCAAATCCAAACAAAAAGATGGACTCCTGAAAGGCATTAAAGTTGCTGGTCTGACTCATATTYTCCACATTATGTTTGCTGATGACGTTCTGATTTTGACTAATGCTAACATTGCAGAATGGTCTATCATACATTCTATCCTTGCTTCATTTTGTGATGTTTCRGGACTTGAAATCAATACTACAAAATCAGTCTYYTTAGCCTCGSACGCACAGGACACTTTGAATCTGGATATAAAAGAACTATTTGGAATTGGCATCCTAGACTTAGCGGASGGTTTCTCCTATTTAGGATATTTCTTAAAATCTTCCAGGTACTCTAAAAAAGATTGGACGTGGCTTATTGAAAAATTTGAGGGCAGACTATACAACTGGCAGCACAGATTACTCTCCTTGGGAGGCAGGTATACTCTGATTAAAGCGGTTCTGGAAAGCATTCCAGTTTATTAGATGGCTTTAGCCCACATCCCTGCCTCCATTTTGAAGATGCTCCGTCAGCGTATATATTCTTTCCTTTGGACAGGCAATAAGAAGAAGAAAGGTTATCATCTCAGCAATTGGCAGGACATAGCAAAACCCAAGGGGATGGGAGGCTGGGGCCTCAAAAACCTGCCACTCTTTCACAAGGCTCTATCGGCAAACACCTTCTGGAGATTATTGACGAAACCGGGACTTTGGAGCACTGTGATCAATGCAAAATACCTCCACCAACTTCCGCTCCATATTTGGATCAGATTCGCTRAGGTGCGCCAGTCAAAAGGCTCTCAAACTTGGAATAATCTCCTTTCCACTCTTCCGATAATTTTAAATTGGCTATCTTGGACTCCTGAAGACGGTAGACTGATTGAGGTGGGCAGCGACTGTATTCTGGATTTGGGTAGGAAGGCTATGCTTTCTCCATCCCTCCGTGCGCAACTTCATGAAAAGAGCCTCTTCTACCTTCATCAATTCTACTCCCCGTCCAAAGGCGGCCTGTTGGGCGACTCATGGCTGAATGGATCGGATCTCCTGCTGGATCCGAACTCCTCGATTGAATGGAACAGCTACACTCAAATGCTCATTGAAGCTGGCGTAAGATTACACCCCAAAGAAGACTCGCTCATCTGGACAAGGGGTAACGGTTCTGGCCAGATCAGTGCCAAGAATGTTTACCTTGCTTTAGCTACTCGTATCTGGAAACCAATAAAACCCAGTTGTAGACAACGGATTTGGAGAGATGAATGTCCCACAAAACTTAAACTGTTCGCTTGGCTACTTCTGGAGAACAAATTAATGTTTTGGGATAATTTACAAGCCCGCGGCTGGATCGGTCCTAGTCATTGTCCTCTCTGCAAGTGTAACAATGAATCTACACAACATGTTTTTATCCACTGCACTTTTACCCCGGAGATCTGGATGCGCCTTGCTTCGATTTTAAATTTCTCTTTGCACTGGACAGGAATCAACGTTATGGCATGCTTCCAAAACTGGTGCACAAACAACAACACATTTACTCTGCTTCCGATCCACCTTTGCTGGCAGGTCTGGAAGACTAGAAATGCAGCTATTTTTAACGAGAAGATACCTTCTATCCTTTCCGTGTCAACCATCTTGCTGGCTGAGGCGAACTTTTCTGGCAACAACTTGAAGGCTAAACCATCTCTCCGACAATCTTTTCCCATTCCTATCGATAGGGCGGTGGCCTGGTTCGATGGAGCCTCCAAACAAAGAGGTACTCTTTGTGGAGCTGGGGGGGAAATCACTCTTAACCCCCACACTTGTATTCGTTGGACTTTGAATGGCGGTCAGGGTTCAAACGCAAAGGCTGAACTTCTTGGGGCTTGGGCATCACTAGTTCTGGCTAGCCGTCACACCGACACTCTGTTACTTCTTGGAGACTCTAAGAATACTATTGACTGGCTGAGCGGTCGCGCTAACTTCAAGGTGGCAGCACTTGATTGCTGGAAAGAAAGGACGAAAGATGCTTCTCATATTTTTAGAAACCTCACCTTCCAGCACATTTTTAGAGAGGAAAACAACGAGACTAACTCCCTCTCTAAAAAAGCTCTGCACCAACCATCGAGCCAAATTTGTTTTTCAGCTTGGGAGGATGGCATTGAAGGACTTGCCTACAAGATCAAGATTTGATTTGGTGCTTCATCTGATTGCGGTGCTTTGTTGGTTTATCTTTGACTGGATTGTAGAGGTTGATGGATTTGATCTAAGTTATTGTACAGTTCCTCTGGGTTTTTGCGGCTGATAGAAAAGACGGATTTGTAAAATTTTATATCCTTATGAATATAAAGAGCACTTTTTCTCGTGGAAAAAATAGAAACATAACAATGGATTCACAACAAAATGTTATTAGCTTTATGTTTTGTTGTAAATATTTTTACAATTCTTCACTTTAAATATAAAGTTAATAAAAATATATAAATTTTTTTATATAAACATTTTCCATAATGAATTTAAAATATTATTACAAAGTGTAGCCAAATCCTCACAACCATAATTATTAACTAATTATTATCTTATTGTGGGGTGTAGCAAAACCCTCACAACCATAATTACAAATTAATAAATTAAACTTTATTTTGTTGATTTTCGGCTTCCATGTTATGTCTTTAAAACCACTCATGCCTCTAATGCACCTTATATTTATTATGATGGCCTTTATTGAGAAGGGTGAAAAGGGATCGGATCAAATCAAAGGGGATAACCGAGCAAAAACACATTGAATTCTCCTGCTACTTCTTTGTTATTAATAATTTATTGAGTAAGCCCATTTGTACCATCCACAAACATCTATTATGATAATTCCTCATTAGTTATTCTCATATTACATAGGCTTAGAATTGGAATCCTATATATAAATAGGATTGGATTAGACTTGGCAATTTTTTTAAGAATCATATAAGTGAGAAAGAAAAGAAAAATTACATATATGTACTTGAGAAAGAAATATTATATAGTTATGGTTTTCCAAGAACAATTTATAGGAATAAGTAATGTTGTTTTTTAATTAATAGATTTTTGTTCTTTATTGAATTGTTAATAGTTGTGTATTAATAACTTTATAATCATTTTGCAAGAACATGTGGTTGCTTGTAATATTATCAAATCACGATTATTTATAGGTACCTTTTTGTCACCATTGTGCATATATGCATCTGTGCTATGTTTTTTCTGTATAGTATTTATATTTAATTTCATATAGCTAAGCTTAGATTTGAAAATAATTTTTTTTTATTGTTTTTTTATTTCAATTTGTTACATGTTCATTGGGTATTAGGAAAATGATGTATGTTTTCACTTTTGTAGCCCATGGGTGGTTGTGAGCTTAAAGCGTTTATTAAATAGCATTTTGTGGCGATTAACGGTCTTGCATTTTGTATTAATTTTTGAGCCACAGATAGTAATGGTTGTATTTGGCACCACCATTCTTATAGGTGGATAGAAAAAGGTAGTAATTTAGGTTATATTTGCTTGGATCATCTTCATTTGTTTTTTAAATATGTTCATCTTTTTATATTTTGTTCATATGTTCGTCTTTATCATATCTATTTTTTCATAGGTCCATTTTTATCATTACTACAATTTGATAGAAAATGGTAGTAATTTAGGCTATATTTGTTGGGTTAATTTCCATATACCTATGAATGTTGAAGCTATTGAAGGACATTCTCATATTAAAGTTATTAGACATAATCATCAAAATATTGTAATCAGTATTATCTTCTCTTAAAACATGTCATTCATTGAATCCTCGATGATGAACACCTACTATGATTGTTATATTAAACTTCTACATATACATATTCCTATATAAATTTTAAAAACTACAATGGGTATACACATGTGAACAACTAAACCAAAGAATAAGTAAGTAAAACTTGTGCTAAAATACATTTTCACTTATTTTTTAAGCACTCATTCTAAAAACTTGTTTGTTATATTGAGCTATATCACGCAATCCACAACAAATAAAAATATAAAACCTCCCTATTCCAAATTTGAGATATCAACCTAGCACAACTCTAAGTATTGCATATGTAAAATAGTGGTAAATAGTTGGTTTTAGCTGCATTATAGATTTGGTCATTACGTTGCCAGCATTATCATTCCAATGTTGCATGAACTCAAAAATAGAACAATAGAGATGCCAGTTGCATTTGGAAATTGTTTTGAGATGTGTGGGTCATTTTGCATGGAAGGGAAGATGGATACATGCACATCTTATTCTAAATTGTTTTGAGATGTGTGGGTCATTTTGCATGGAAGATAAAATGGATACATGTACATCTTATCCTATCCATCCATGAACACATATTTTTATGCAAGATTGGTGGTGGTGGTGGTGGTAGTTTTAGAGGTGGAGGGCCTAGCGATGTGATTTTCAATGCTACAAGGACTCATTGAAGATAAGATAAGTGAATATTATAAGCATAAAATTTATTTAGAAATCCTTATCAATAGCAAAAATATAAGATGTCTAACAAATACAAAGATATGAAGTATGTTTAACATTCCAATTCTCAAAACCTCATTAAACATGGTTAATTGTTTTTAATTCTCACTCATCCTAACTTAGTTTGATACATTCTACTTCCATATGTTTATTGTTATTGTTGCATGATTCAAACACCTTTTGGTCTAATGTGAAAAGTAGTAATTAATGGGAATAAATAAAAGCAATGAAAATTAAATGTTGCACATCATTAAGGCATTTGACTCCTTGGGAAAATAAATCTTTGAATGAAGTGAAAACTTTGAAAATCACTAACCTAGCCATATAGATAGTACACAACATTATGTAAGTTGCACTATAAGTGATTACATAGCAGTTTGAGATAATATCCAATTTAGAGTGTTTTTTATTTTATTAAATATGGAAGTCACAGCAATCAACAAAGATCAAATGTCCAAATAAGATTTATTCTAAGTGTTTGAATGAAAGCGATAAATAAATTGATTAATAAAATTCATAACTTAAAGATCATACATTTAGTTATAGAATTATAGAATTTAACTTAGAATATATGGAATTTATTTTCTTTATTTTCAAAATGTACAAACAATTTAAAAAAATAGTGAATCAACTTCAAATAAGATTATTATAATTGCAGTATTTTTATGATTCCAATTAATAACATTAATACAAAAACTTCCCTTACATTACTTCGGCATTCCCATTCACCCGTTTAGGGGGTATGCTAATTATATATTTAAAAAGTTATAAGTTAAGATCCATAAATCCCATGTGTCCTTGTATAACTCACTTGCAAAACCATTAGACTTGAGGACTATGCATTGGAAATCTTTAACAATGTGGGATATCACACTCTCAATGTCAATGACTAATAACACATTGACATGTGGATATTTAACAACCTAAAGGCTACCAGAAACAATGTCTACACTAACTTGCATAGTCACCTCATGTTCTTAAGCCACTCCTTATAAAAAACATTTTACAATCACCTCATGTTCTTAAGCCACTCCTTATAAAAACCATTTTATAATGATTGAGAAAATATTTTTAGGTTTGGGTTCATCATGTGGTTATATTCAATTGGGTCAAAATATTTCCCAAGAAAATAATTTACATGGGTATAAATCAACTTGCATATATTTTTAATGGTTGGTTCGCCAAAACATATTTATAAACTACAACGACTATATTGAAATTATGCTTCACTAGGTAAATCACCTAAGATACTCCAATGATTGACTCATTAAAACATATTTACAAACTATAGCGATTATAAGGAAATTGTTAAGGGTGAGACAAAGCCCCATTTTATGTGTAAAACCCCTTATTAAGCCCTAGATATTGAATTATTACATTTATAGTATTATAATTGTATGTTGGCTAGAACCCTTCATGGTACCCTTTCATTATAATTGTACCATTTGTCTTATATATATACCAAGTAGACTTAGTCTTAGGATCATCTTATCACATCTCATATTATATTATGAATTGGATATATTGTAAAATGATGTTTCCCCCTTGAAGTGGACTCTATTCGTGGATTTTTTATCATTTTTAAGGCGTTGGATCATAACATTTGGTATAAGAGCATCGATCCTAGGGTTTTGCTTCTTCGAGCAAGCTATCTTGGCATTTTTGCTATAATTTTTTTTCCGAGACGCTTCAAAAGAAAAACTTGGAGGTTATTTAAAAGACATCTCAAGGTACTTGTGGTTCAAATTTTAGATTCTGGGTCGTTATACTTTCAGAGATATACCTTGTGGAAGATAGGGTTTATTGACTAGTCATATAACTAGTCTCAAACACGTGTTCTGGGTAAAATAATCATATCTTCTTCAGCAAGAATACAAATTATGTGAGACCAGTAGCATTTGAAAGAGGACAATCCATAGTATTTTTGGTACAAATTCTAGAATCATGTATTAAATATTGGATGTGTGGCATTCTGTACAAGTTCACTCTCTCATAAAGGCCAAAAATCAACAAGGTTTGGGAAAGTTACCGTAACTTTCACTTGACACATCCAATTTTGGTCAAACCCGTGGCATTGTAGAGAAGCCATTTTAAAGTACTACAATATGAAATTTCAGAGTACTACATGCTAAAATTTCAGAGTCAGAAGGGCTGAAATTTCAGAAATGCATCAAAAGGAAGGTCGACTAGGAGGACAGACTCCAAATTAAGGGCTTTAAATGTACATAACTTACAATTAGCTTAATTTTTTATTGAAATATCTATTTTTGGTGATCCAAAATTTGTAATAAAGAAGAAAAAGAGGAGCATTATTATTTTCTCACATGGCTCCAAAAGCTCCTCCAAAATTTACTTCACCAACTAAACCTCCATAGAGCTCAACCATGATTGATGCTACAGGCTGAAATTTCCGACTCATAAGGGCTGAAATTTCATAAATGTATCAAAAGGAAAGTCGACTAGGAGGACAGACTCCAAATTAAGGGCTTGAAAGGTAAATAACTTACAATTAGAATAATTGTTTTTATTGAAATATTTGTTTTTGGTGATTCAAAATTTGTAATAAAGAGGAGAATTATTATTTTCTCACATGGCTCCAAAAGCTTCCCCAAAATTTACTTCACCAACTAAACCTCCATAGAGCTCAACATAAGTGATGAATGATTGTTGGAAGCTTACATGGGTGGATTAAATCAAGACATTAAACATGAGTTTTCCTTAAGACATCCTACAAATATTATGGAAGCTATGCAATGTGCTCGTCATATTCAAGACAAAAAATAAGGCTACACACAAGTCTACCATTGGAGCATACATGGGAAGCAGAGATAGTTTTGGGGTTCATAAGACAAGTGTACCTCAACCGACAAGGTTGACACCTCAACAAATGGATGAAAGAAGAGAAAAATAACTATATTTCAATTGTGACAACTAGTATAGTAAGGGGCATAAATGCAGTGAGAAGAAATTATTCTACATAGATTGTGAAGAGGAAGAAGATCAGGAATTGGACCTGCCACAAGATATGGATCTAGAAGAGACTACTCCAACGATATCTTGTCATGCATTAGCTGGAATCAATGCTCCACAAACCCTTAATATACAAGGATACATTAAAAAGAAAAAGGTAACAATATTGATTGATTATGGTAGTACCTATAATTTCATCAATTACAAATTAGCAAAAGATCTCAATTGCTTTGTATATATCGCACCAGAGTTTCAAGTAATGATTGCAAATGGGGGTACTATAAATTGTTCAGGGAAATGCCATAGTATTAAGTTCAACATGGGGGAGTATTTTTCTGGATAGCCTCATGATTGCCATCCAAATGGGGAGTGTTGATGTTGTATTAGGGGTCCAATGGTTACAATCATTGGTAATAGTGGCCCTTAATTTTCAAGAATCAAGATCTTTTCATGAGTTTTTCCTCGGATGGAAAGGAAATTGAGCTTACAGGTATCCAAGGGAAACCCTCTAAAGTGATAAACTCTAATAGCATGACAAAATTACTCAAAAAGGAACACCATGGTGTAGTTTCACAATTGTGCTCACTTGATGTTCAAACATCTATACCCTCTTATCCATTAGACCTCCAAATAGTTATTAACAATCATTCCAAGGTGTTTGGTGAAATGCCTAAGGGTCTTCCACCTACTCGAGATCATTACCATGCTATTCATTTGCAATCAAGAAGCGTACCACCTAAAATTAGTCCCTATGTGTATCCATCTGCACATAAGAGTGAGATTGAGTGCATGATCCAGGAAATGTTAGAGGCCAACATCATTCAACCTAGCCAAAAAATAATTCCTCATGGCATATGTGTCCATATTATATACAACTCGACAAAATGACCATCAAAGATAAGCTTCATATTCCAATCATTAATGAATTATTAGATGAATTGCATGGAGTAAAATTCTTTATTAAGTTGGATCTTCATTTGGGATATCATCAAATCAGAATGAAGCAGGAAGACATTCCTAAAACATATTTTAGAACATATGAAGGTCATTATGAGTTTTTGGCTATGCCATTTGGACTTAATAATGTACCTTCAACATTTCAAATCTTAATGAATTATATTTTCAATCCCTTCCTTAGAAAATTTGTGTTACTATTTTTTGATGACATATTGATCTACAACAAATCCTGGGAAGAGCATGTACAACATGTTGACAAAGTATTACAACTATTAGAAGAGCAACAACTTTATGCAAAGCCATTCAAGTGTGCCTTTGGGGTTCAAGAAGTGGAATATTTGGGTCATATTGTATATCATGGAGGTGTAAAAGTGGACCCTGACAAAATTAAAGCTATGAGGGAATGACCAATTCCAAAAACCTTGAAGAAACTTAGAGGATTCTTAGGGTTAACATGCTATTATCACAAGTTTGTCAAGAATTATGGTCAAATAGCAACACCTCTAACAACATTATTAAACAAGGAAACATTTTATTGGACCGAAGAAGCAAATAAAGCTTTTGAAAAACTTAAGGAGTCTATGTGTACTACTCTCATCTTGACCACACTGAACTTTACAAAAACATTTATTGTGGAGTGTGATGCCTCAAGCCATGGAATTGGTGCAATTTTAATGCAAGAAGGAAGGCCCCTTGCCTTTGAAAGCAACCAACTTAAAGGAAAAAACTTTGTCAAACCCATTTATGAAAAATAAATTTGGCCATACTACATGCAGTTTAGAAATGATGCCCTTACCTAATAGGAAGACACTTCAAAGTAAAAATAGATCATGATAGTTTGAAGTACTTCTTGGAGCAACAATTATCTTTAGAAGAGAAGCACAAATGGGTTACAAAGATGTTATGTTATGACTTTGAAATTATCTACAAAAAAGGAAAACATAATGTTGTGGAAGATGCCCTTTCAAGGAAAGAAGAAAAAACATAAAGTTCACTATGTGTTATTTCTACTCCACGATCTGATTGGGTGGAAGAAGCAAGGATAGAATGGAAGCAAGATCAATAGGTATGCAAGATCATTCCACAACTACATGAGGCCCCAGTTCATTAAACAATTTTGTATGGAAGAATGATTTTCTATGGTATCGTGATCGCCTATATTTATGTAAGGAATCCCAAGTTAAATAAAAGGTCCTTTTGGAATTGCACACTTCTCCTATTGGAGGACATTTAGGATTCTTGAAAACATACCACAAGATCAAGAAGGATTTTTTCTAGGAAGGTCTTAAAACTGATGTTTAAAAGTTTGTGTTTGAATGTTTAGTCTGCCAACAGAATAAGAGAGAAACAATCAAGACATCAGGTCTCCTACAACCATTAGTTATACCAAGTCAACATTGGGAAGAAGTTTCAATGGATTTTATTTCAAGTTTACCCAAACTGAAGGAAAGATTATCATCATGGTAGTAGTGGATTGACTGACAAAGTATGCCCATTTTTTCTCTCTTTTTCATCCTTTTAAAGCAAATACAATAGATGCAACATTCATGGAAACAATTCAAAAGCTACATGGAGTACCCAATATTATTGTAAGTCATAGAGATCCAATTTTCACTAGAAAATTTTGGACTGGATTATTCTCTTGTTTAGGTACTCAATCGGCTCACAACTCATCTTACCAACCTCAACCCGATGGGAAAATCGAGATTGTGAATAGATCTATAGAAGGATATCTCCATTGTTTTGCATCTAATAAATAGACACAATGGGTCAAGTGGCTTCCTTTGGCGGAATGGTGGTACAACACATCCTTCCATACTTCATAAAAAATGTCCCCATTTCTATCACTTTATGAATATCATCCTCCATCCATTACATCACACTCGAAAGGGAATACAAAGGTTCAAGTAGTGGAGGACCACTTAGGGAACCAACAAGAGGTTCTCAAACTATTGAAGGACAACTTGGTTATGGCACAAAATAAGATGAAGCAACAACCATATTGACATCATAGTGAAAGGGAATTTGAAGTGGGGGATTGGGTATTTATGAGGATACAACCATATAAACAAATGTCCCTCAAGCAACAAAAGAAGGACACTAAATTAGTACCCAAATATTATGGCCCCTATAAGGTTTTCTAGAGGATTGGAAGTATGGGTTACAACTTGGATTTGCCTCCATCTTCACATGTACATCAAGTCTTCCATGTTTCTTTCTTAAAGAAGGTAATCAAAAACAATATCTGAGTCCAAACTATTTTACCATAGATTATTGAAGAAGAGAAAATCATACTAGAACCAGAAACAACCCTTGAAACAAGGATTAAGTAGTTGAGAAATCGAGCAATTACCGAGTACCTCGTCAAATGGAAGAACCTACCAGTGGAAGAGGCAACATGGAAAGATGAGTTCTTCATGCAAAAACATTCGTGGTTAGTCAAGTGTCGAGGAAAACACTTGTTTGAAGGGGAGGGGCATGTTAATCCCTATACAAAGCCCCATGTTATGTATAAAACCCCTTTATTAAACCCTAGATATTGAATTATTACATTTCCAATGTTATATTTGTATGTGTTGTTATATTGTTGGTGGGAATATGTGCTTTGGGTGAACAAGCATCGATAGCCTGCAAATTGTCTTAGTAAT
>JZKD02S1675510.1:261885-311522 GCA_000966675.3 Picea glauca | reverse complement strand
TTTTGTTCTCTTCATAAGTTGTGTTGCCTCCATGGAATAAATAATAAATTTATTGATGTCATCAAATTATAAATTCGTTGGCGTATTCACGAAATCAAAACAAATAGTATGAGATCGCATATATGTTGTTAGGTCTAGTGTAAAAAATAATTCTATGGAATTTGGTTTTAAAAAATAATTATTTGCTTATTCTTTATCATGCACCTTTTGTCCATTGGTTCAGAGTAACTCACCTTCCCTTTTGTCCTCTTCTTGATGGACATCCTAGACCACTTTGGCTAGTGTATCATCAATTTTCCTAATGTACTCACTAGCATAATAGAATGACTCATGTACTTCCTACTCATCCTTCATAGGCCCCTAGGGTTTTGGACTTTGTTGAACAAAACCATTCAACATTTTCATGTACCTCTCCAAGAATAACATTTAATGACATGAGACCTACCCCACTAATTCAACCTCATCAACTAGGTGAATTAGAAGATGGATTTGCAAGTACATGAAACTTATGGGAAATTCCTTCTCAAACATATAGTTAATCTCATATATATATGAATGCCATGGTGGAATGGTAACCATGTAAGTCTCCTTTGGTGTAATCAAATGTACAAATGCATATATTATTGATATGGCGTGAGGGGTAAGTCATGTTTCACACAACCATGCACAAACAAAGGATAAGAGAACAAAAAAATAAAAATGTATACAATTCAAGAGTATATAATAATGTGAGTGCATACCATGTAACCTACATTGCTAAAAAAGAAGCATGTAATCCATACACCTTTAGAAGGTTCAGATGGTGATCATGTGATACCAACCCTACCAATGTCCTTCTATGGTGAATCGGTGTCATAGAGTCAACCCATATAAATAAAGCTCCTTCAAACCCAACATAAAATACTTTGCTAGAGACATGCCATCTTTCTTTAAAATCCATGGGACATAACCTTCTTTAAAATACCAAGAGGGATTGGACTCTCCTCTACTTACGGTTTTTCACTAATGTTGTTTTTAAGTATTTAAATCAATAAAATCTCTCCTAGCACATAGCGTGTCACTTTTTTCCAATGATATATACCTCCATAAGGAAGATGATTTTTTTTTTAATATATGCATGGGATTTAGTAAGTGGGAAATCTTAAGATGCTCCTAATGTGGAAGTTTACAAAATAGATATTTTATTTTCATCCCACTGGACATTTTCTCGATGTTGGCACTAAAAAATTTAGGATATGATCACAAGCTTTCCACTTGAATAAAAAAATTATGCAATTCCCTTCTCCTTCACCATTTCACATGCCCTAATCCAATGTGCTAGTGTCCTTTCTTCAAGTCTTTGATTTCTTTGTAGTTCACCATTGAAATCAGATGTTGCTCTTCTATAAAGGTGCTCTTTTAGGAGGAATATCCTTGAGCAATCATACAATGTCTCTCATAGGTTGCTAGACCACCTAGAATTATAGAAGGTCCACCACATTTACATCCATTATATCCTTTTGCTACAATAGTTGTATATGAAACACGTTAGCACCAAACAAGAGAGTTTCACCAAATCAAGCATGCCAAATAATGTAACATATATACAAAATCAATAAACATGCTACTACAAAAAACTCTTAATTCTAGATAATTGTGTGTGGTGTATGCACATATGACATATAATGTAAAAGAGCTCTTCATTAGGATGGGTTTTGATACATCGTATACCTATATACATTCCCATAATTGCTTCAATTCATTAATCAATTGTTGGTGGTAGGCATCCAATCTCTTTACTTGTCTTCTCCCATAAACTACAAGAGACAACATAATATGTTCAATCTTCATGGATAACCATGGGGGGGATATGACTACCACTGGCCAAACAAAATAGTTGGTGTTTTGGAGGGCATATGAGTTAACTCCATCCACGACCATGATCAATCAAAGGATTTGTATTTCATCCTTAAATTTATTGGGCCATGCATCCTATATACTTCATGGCCAATGAACCTGTTGGGATCCACATGACTCTTGGCCCACTTCTATGTGAGGCATGCCACCCTTGGAACATGACAAAATTTCTATAATGAAAGGTTCTTTGAATCCTTGGGATTGTAGGTATGTGCTTGAATATATTATGAGGAGGATCAATTTTACCCTTTTTAAAAATTTTCTAATAATCGTCACGCCCACATTTTGGACACATCAGTAACGTATTTTCCTTTGTAAATAATATAACCATTCAAACAAGCATGATATGATAGACACTCAACATCTAACTTTTTTAGCAATCAATTTACTTCTTCACAGCTACCAGGGAGGGCATTATCAATTAGAAGTACCTTATCTTTTAATAACTTGCAATTAGCAAGAAATATAAATGTACATTATCCTTAAGCATGCATAAAATCCATTATCATTGATGATTGTGAGAAAAGATTCATTAAAATATAGAGGAGTTAATGGTCAAATGCCTTAGTAGTGATGACAAACACATGTATGACATACCATACATTACTTTCAAGTTGTACAATAATATGGTTGTCCCTAGTTGGGTGGACCTTGACCCATGTCCAAAGAGAGGGGTGATGAAACTAGATTTCAATATTCCGAAGAAGGTATCGACAATATGAGTATCATTCCCAAGATTATCTGGTTAGAATTCACTTAACAACATTCCATCCAAGGCATGGGTATCCTGTAATTAGTCATCCATACCCACTTTATATCATTGTTTTCGTTCGCAACATTTTAGAATCAGTGATACTATAAACATTCTGAATTGGTGACTTGAGGCATTGTGGGAATTGAATAGGTGGTTGTTCAAACCATGCTTGGTATGATTCCTCTCTAATTTATGCTCCTTTATAATCCTTATCCCATGTTGACATCATAATGGCAATGGTAGACGATAGACAAGTCTCTTGTTGTTTGAATCTTTGTTTTCAAAAATATTGGACATTAAATCATTGATATCAGTAAATGAAATTCATATAGTATGGTAAAGCATTAGACCAATCATTTATTAGAAGAATGGAAACAATTTTCCAATTCACATGCAAGCAACCACTTTAGAAAACAAATGCCAAATTAAGCGAGAAGTTGATTAATTCCATTAAAAATCCAAAAATATGATTATCGAATGATCCTTTTTCTTATGCCCTAAGGGGACGTTTAAATCTAGTCCCAATGCAAGCCACCTTTGACAAGTAGTTGGTGGTTTATGAAAGTTATAGATTTATTAATAACTCATCAACAAGAGACATACTAGGTATTGCATCCATAACAACAAATCTTGAAGCTTCCTTCTCATAAAGAGCTCTTTGTCATTGGAGTGTTCCTCAAATGAACAGTTTGCATTGAACAATGAGCACCTACAACTATTTAAAAACCTTGCAATGTTTCCATGAATGTGTGGACGACCATGAATATACAAGAGGTTCTTCCTATACAAGTTTCCATAAGAATAATCATTAATGCACATACTATACATAGAAATGCCATGATATTTGAATTTAACAATATTCAAGTACCCATATTGACTATAAAGAGGGCCACAAAACGATATAAGTGTCATTGGATATTTGGGAGGAATGAATGAACACATGTGAAAAGATAAACAATCCAAGAATTGCAAAATCTATTTTAGACTTAAGAATCATGTATTTTTTTTCCAAGGAAAAAAATCATAACGTATATATATTTCAAAGGATGAAATGTTACATTACATTTATAATGTATGCAACGAGCATATATCTATGTTGGTTTCTTATTGATGTTCAATAAAAGAATATGAACCCTCTTATCTTAAAAATCTAAAAACAACATGTTTGTAGGAAAAAATAATCCCCCGAAACTAGCAAAACAATGCCTTGCATATTTGACCTTTAGGTCATCAAACATGAAAAAATATACAAGTTAAACTTGAGTTTCAAATCAATAATAACATCATATTGATAACATAAAAGTGGAATAGAGAAAGAGAAAGGAGGAGTGATATTTATGTAACCATCCATTTCCTCCAAAAGCTTTATCACACTTGCCTCCAAATCCACACCCTTTTTGGAGCATTGATTTGTTAGAGTATTGAGTTCTTGAAAGACATGCCTAAAATAAATCTCATTGAACATGCTCCTCTTTGCTACAACTTGCACCATGATCGCTTGTAATCCCAAATTTTGAAAAGGAATCACACCATTTATCCAATTCGCTAATAACTTTGAATCCCCAAATACCTATTAAAGAATTCACACTCCCTTTTCTATAACTGTTCTTAATAGGAAGGACAAGGTTGATAGCTTAGCCCAATGATTTATCCAATTTTCAAGTTTTATAGAAAAAAATGAAACGTGAATCAGAAAAAACAACTTGTTGGCACACTTACTTATACTGAGAGGGGGGGTGAATCAATACAAGAATTTTTTTTCCGTTACTTACAATATTTATCAATTTAATTCTCTACCAGCCATAAGCAATTAATGATAAATATATATACAACCATGCAATACACAATACACAGATATTTAATGTGGAAACCCAAATGGGAGAAACAGAGAAAATATATCTTTATAAAATCATGTAGGCATCAACCCACTGTTGCAATATTCACAGGGACCAACCTATAGGGGACACCAATCTCCTCATGTGAGCACCAACTCAACAATGCATGTAGGAACCAACCTACAACGAGTATATTTGTAGGCACCAACCTGCAGGAGACACCACTCCCCTTCATTTAGCACCAACTTAGCAATGCATGTAGGCACCAACCTACAACTGAAATATTTGTAGGAAATAACCTGCAGGAGACACCAATCCCCTTAGATGAGCATCAACTCAACAATGCTTGTAGGTACCAACCTAAAGCTACAATATTTGCAGGCACCAACCTGTAAGAGACACCAATCCCCTTAGTTGAGCACCAACTCAGCAAGATGTAGGCACCAACCTACCGGAGACACCAATTTTCTCAAACTATCAACAATGTTGAATCACCTCTTTACTTCAAGACTTCACCTTCAAAAATATATTGCTTCATCTTTGTTGTCACAACATTCTTCATCAATTCAAAATCTGCCTGACTTCAAATATTCCTTTTGACCTTGCACCTCCCAACTACCCTTAGACGATCACATTTCTCTCTTTGTTCCATTCTCTTGCATCCTCAGAGCTTAGAGCCTCAGAGCTTCACATCTTCATATTTTCAAACTCACTCACACTTCTTCAAAACACTCATGGAACTATTATTTATACAATGCATGCTTCCACGAATTTGTCCAAATACCAAAAAAATTTGTGCTCAATAGGTCAAATCAAGATTCGTGCTCAACATGTCAACTTAAGATGCTCCCTCAATTTTTCCTTAATAGTCGGGCTATACAAAAACAATCTTCTAAATTGGTCTTAGTTCCCTTCTATTACACATGATCTCATTCACTAGTCCTTAGTGCTCAATAATCGTTCGATGCACCTTGGAATAGATCATGGCCATTGATCTACTCTTGCTCACCAAAAAACGTCATGACCTTGACACTCAACAACTATTCTATCATCTCCTGAATTAAATCTCAACCGTCGATCCCTGCATTGCTCCTCCAACCTTTCGGTATCCGACATGGAACCTTGCTTTGTGCAACCACATCATCGAGTAATCGACCCACCGAGACATCAGCTCCCCTAGAACTTCAACACTACAGTGCTCCTCCAATCGTCCAATATTTGATATGTCAGTATGTTGATGTGATCTCCACATTGACCACTTCCATGTGATCTGGATAACATGGCACTGATGTGGCTATGAAGTCATTGCTTCCTCCAGTTGTTGTTTGTACAACATGTTGACTCGGCACTAGTTCAGGACCTAACACGTGGCTCTAAAGTGGTTGCTTTGTGGATGTTGCTGTGATGTTGATGTGGCATCACCACCGATCCACTCACCTATTGGGCCCTCGATACTTTAACACTACCCTTTCACTCATTCATATGATCTGATACGAAACCTTGACTCACAAAGTTTCGTCTATTGGGACTTTTGCACTAACATTGTGCTCTTTCGATCTTTCGATTTCTAGTATGAAACCTCATCACTCTATTTTCCAACCATCGGGTCTACTGGGCCACCTTCCTACTGGGCCATTGGGCCCGTGAAAATTTAACATTGTACTTCAACTATCTGCTTTGATCCAGTATCCGATATGACATGGGTTCCATGTGGACTCCTTCTACATCTACTGACTGACATGGCATTGTCATAGCATGGAACGTGGCACTAATGTGGCTATGATAACGTGGCATTGATGTGGCTATGACATCATCACTTCCTCCGACTCTTTTTGTACACCATGTTGAATCGACACTAGTTCATGACTCGAAACATGGCTCTGACGTGGTTGTTGTCGTGGCATCACCATCGCCCCATCGGGCCCTCAATACTTTAACACGTCCCTTTCATTCATTCATCCGATCTAGTATGGAACCTTGTCTCGCAAAGTTCGGTCTACTGGGTATACCGGCCTATCGGGGCACCAATAATTTTGCACTAACACTGTGCTCTTCCAATTTCTAGTATGGAATGTTATCGCTCTATGTTCCAACCACTTAGTCCACTAGGTCTACTAGGCCATCAAGCCCGCAGAACTTTAATATTGTACATCAACTATCTTCTCCGATCCGATATTCGATATGACCTAGCACTAACGTTTGTTCCACATGGAATCCTTTTGCATCTACTGATTGATGTGGCACTATTGTAAATTGGCATGTGGCGCTGATGTGGCTTTGACATGGCATCATCCACCGACCTATCAAGACTTCAATGGTGTAATGATGTTCCACTCTTTCGATATCTGATATGTCGATATCGAGCCACCGAGCCACTGGGCACTTAAGAATTTAATGTTGTGCGTTCGCTCTGATCTCTCGATCCGGTATGCTAGGCCCAACGACATAAAATTTAACACCTTGCATAGGGTTATGTAGATCTTCCATTTTCATTCAAACTATGTGAAATCGTCTTTGCATTATAAAACTATTGGAATTGTATTTCCTTGTGAATATGGGATATTACAATGCTTATTATTTACCTTGATTGGGCCACCCGAACCTCCCTTACCGAGCTCATTGTTGCTCAACCCTTCACAAGTTCCTCTTTAGCTCGTGCTTTATCCTACGAAGTAGATAAATCATCAGGGATCCTCGTCAAGCTTAACAGAAGGCTCTGCAAAATGCAACCCTTACAGATTGATCACAACCGAACACAACATCTCATTTGTTTCATGTCTTGGGATAAATGTACAAAACCCTCGAAGAAACTCAACATCTGATCCAGGTGGATATCGATGGCCACCCACCTCTTCCAACTGGCTCACATTTAGTTTTCATCTTGGCAGTTTGTTTCTAGATTTTCGAGTCCTAAACTTCCAGGGCCGTTTTCAGGCCCGCCACAACAACATTATGGGTTGAGATAAAGTGTGACAACATAAGATGTAGTCCTTGTATAGACCTTTCCAATGGGATATCGTGTGCCTAAAACAGAAATCGTATTCAAAATTTACGACCCCGAGAAGTTGATGTACCAACTTCCCCATCGGTGCCCACATGACTTTTGGCACTTCATCTCCTAGGTTTATTTTTTGGATGTGTAGGGTTTTCTTATTACTTCTTGATGCTAAAAAGGCATGGAGACCTTATTGTAATGGGCTCAGACGAATGTGCATATCCACCACATCTCTTCTCAGAGATTAGCTACCACCATTTGAGCAAGATTGTTTGATTTTGCATTTTATAGTTTCAACATATTTCTTTATTGAATAGAAGTTAAGTTTTGCAGTATCTCTGTTATTATTCTATGTATATATGTGTTAATGTTAGATTTGTGTTTCATTTAGTTCTGCTCATAAATCTAGATCAGTGGTATCATAGCGGTATACTCTTCATTTGTTTCTCTGTGCATGTCCCCAACGAGGTCAGGGAATAAGCAGTTGCGACTTGAACTAGTTGAGCCTTTGCAAGATCGGCCTCACCGAACCCGATGACTACCCATGGGGGAAAAAAAGAGAGACAATGGAGCAGGAGATCCCTTTAAACTATTGCTTGAGGAAGCCCTCACACAATATAGGAACAGGATGATGGATAACTTTGTACAAATCCTTTGACGACTTCCAACACATGACACATCTTCCTCGTGTGGAGGCGTCGCCCCCTTCAAGGTACATATCAATTTTGATATTCCTATATTTTAAGGTCAAATAGATGGAAATGTTATAGACAAATGGTTAAACCTTCTAGAAGGGTATTTTTATGTCCATAGAGTTTTCGATAGAGAAAACAATACATTTGCGCTCCTTAAGGCCATCCCCCATGTCAAAGATTGGTGGGAGATTTTCTATGAGAAAAAAGGAAACAAAGGGATCTACATTGTTTGTAGTCGCACCCACTTGGGGTTATTTTAGGGATGTATTTAGGAACAATACTACCATGTTGGAAGTTCTGACGACTTATATACAATATGGACCACACTACAGTAGGAAAGGGACCAACCAGCGCCAGAGTCAGAATCAGATGTAGGCTCCGACTTTGAGTCAAAACCAGAAAAATGGTGACGAATCATTAACGCAGAACCCAATTCCATAGTTTCTACCACCAAGGTCCAGACCGGTCAACCTGATGAACCAAAGGAAGGTGAACGCCTCTTTAATTCACACATGTGGGTGAAGGGTACTCCACTGCACTTCATCGTTGATAGCGGTGGCTAGAAGAACCTCGTCTCAACGGAGGTCGTCAAGAGGTTGACTCTACCGACAACACCACACCCACAATTGTACACCATCGGATGTCTCCACCAAGGGATCAATCTCTACGTCAGCCAGCAGTGTCATCTGGCCTACAACATCGAGCCCTTCAAAGATGAGGTATTGTGTGATGTCGGCCCCTTTGAAGTTTGTGATGTTCTTTTGGGCCAACCTTATTTATGGAAACATCATGTTATATATGATTCTATGCCTTGTAGTTTTATTATTACTTTGTATAGGAAATTGTACAGGATCCCCGTGGTAGTCCCACCTATGGCTATTTCTTTGATCTCTGCTAAGCAATGCAGGAAGGTCATCTATTAGACTGGGGAGTTTGTCTTTTTCGTGGTTCGCGATCAAAGTGAGCGTAAGGTTGCATCCACATCCATGTCCTCAACGACAAGTCTCTCCACGTAGAAGAAGCAAGTGGATAACGTCCTAGAAGAATACAAAGACATCTTCTCCTCACCCACTGGGGTACCTCTGCACTGCTAGGTCAAGCACTCAATCGATATGAACCCCGACGCACCGCTACCCAATGGGCTAGTCTATTGTCGCTCTCTGTAAAAAAATGAGGAAATCAATTGCCACATCCAAAAGCTTCTCGAAAAGGGGCACATTTGACCAAGTTCATCACCTTGTGGAAGCCCAATAGTGTTGGCGCATAAGAAAAATAGGACCCGATGACTCTACATTGATTACCGGGTCTTAAATAAAATCACAATCAAGAACTAGTACCCAATTCCCTGAATTGACGATCTCCTTGACCAACTCTAGGGGGCCAAATACTTCAGTAATATTGATCTGAAGTCTGGATACCACCAGGTTGCAATACAGCAGACCAATGTATGAAAGACTTCCTTCAAGTCCAAAGAAGGTCTTTTTGAATGGCTTATCATGCCCTTTGGATTGACAAATGCCCCAACAAATTTCATGAGGATGATGGACAATATATTGCATCATTTCACCAATTATTTTGTGGTGGTGTATTTGGATAACATCCTCATCTTTAACAAGAGTTGAGTGGAACACTTGCAACATATTTATCAGGTTCTGCACACTCTGCAACAACACAAGCTATATGCAAATTTGGAAAAATGCTCCTTCGACATGAAAAAGGTCCATTTACTAGGCTACATTGTTGATGAGCATGGGGTGCATGTCGATCGAGCCAAGATCCAGGTCATCCATGACTATCCAGCCCCGACCACACTCACTAAGCTTCAAAGCTTCTTAGACCTTGCCAATTTCTATCGCAGGTTCATGTTGGGATTCTCCCACATTGCATGGTCCCTTATCCAACTGACCAGACATGGTGGCAAGGAAAATTTCATGTGGGGCCAGTCGCAACAAAAATTGTTCGATGATTTGAAGTAGCTCTTGTGCTCAGCCCCGATGCTTTCATTACTTGACCTGCAACAACCTTTTGAGATTGAGATAGATGCTTCAGACTATGTTGTGGGTGTAGTTCTCACTCAACATGGACATCTCGTGGCCTATCATAGTGAGATGTTATCAGATATAATCCGTAAGTACCCCACTTATGACAAATAAATTTACTCCATTGTACAAGCTTGCCACTAGTGGAGGCATTACATTCTCGGGAAGGAGACAACCATCCACACTGATCATAAGCCTTTGCAGTTCACGCAAACACAAGGAAAATTGCAGAATGACCACCATTAGAAGTGGTCCACATACTTGCAACAATTCCATCTCAACATCAAGTATAAGACAGGGAGTACCAACTGCATCATTGACTGCCTCAGTCAACCTCCATTTGCAACACTAACCACAGGGATGCACTTCTGTGTACATGAGACCTCTGAATGACCCCAACTCTATGAGAAAGATCATGACTTCACCAATACCTACCATATGTTGAGCAAAAACATAGTTGTCATTGATTTCCATCTTCAATACGAGTTGTTGTGCCATTTGGGATATCTTTGTGTCCCATCAAGTGAGTGAGTGAAGTTGATTTGGGAAACTCACTACAATCAGGTGGTAGGACACTTCAACGTAGAAAAGAAAGTGGCAGTGTTGCAACAACATTTCTATTGGTCGAAACTTGGACATGATGTCAACAAGTATATGAGGTACTGCACTACCTGCGCCATTGCCAAACCGACTATTAAGAAACAAGGAATGTAAACCCCTCTTCAGGCCTTCCTTCAACCAAGCAAGGAAATGGCTGTGTTTTTGTGGTTGTTGATCAATTTTCCAAGATGGTGATTCTAGTTGCCTACAAGAAGAGCATCACAATGAAGGCCACTGCCAAGCTCTTCTTCGAATGAGTATGGGTACATTTTGGGATACCACGAACAATCATCTCAAATCGGGACAACCGGTTCATCAACACCTTTTGGTCAAGCCTCTGGTCATGGGTGGACACCAAGCTCACCAAATCCACGACCTTCCACCCGCAAATTGATGGACAAACTGAGGTCGTCAATAGGATGATCATGCATATATTGCGCATGTACAATTCCAAGAATCTGTGCACATGGGATGATAGTCTTCCCTATGTTTAACATAATTACAACATATCCATACATAGCTCAATCAACCACAACCCCTTCAGGTGGGGTTGGGATTTCAACCATTGGGTCCCATCGATGTTGCACTAACCCTTGCATCCACACAGGCAGAATCATCCCATTCTCAAACCAAAGCCAACAAAGCCACCCAATTCATTGAACGAATCCAACACATGCGCTAATAGGTTCAATATATTTTGCAGAAATCTAATGCCAAGTACAAACAACGACATGATCAACACTAGATGCCACACAATTTTCAGGTGGGAGATAAAGTTTGGTTGCACTTGTAGAAAGAACACCTTACATGAATCCATCGGAAGCTTCAGCCTCTTTGCTATAGACCTTACACCATCACCAAGGTTTTGGGTGATAATTCTTTTGAGCTCAACATTCCCCCCTTCATTTGCTTGCATCCCATTGTTTAATGTGGACCTCCTTCGACCATACTTTCCACCCTTATTGGACACCTTAGAGATAGCAGAACAATTGACACTAACATATCTCAACCATGACTGCATGGAACAAGCATCCATTGATCATATCATGGACGCACAGGTCAAGGGCACTCGCCAACAAAAGCTTCAACTTTATCGTGTTGTCAAAGCAGGGCAACTCTTGTACCAAGGCAAGTAGCTCACCTGAGGCCAAATTCAACGAAACATTCCTCATTTGATGAGGGAACTCAATGCAATGGAGACCATTGCTTCCTAAGGAGGGAGGATTGATCCAAGTGGATATCAGTGGCCACCCACCTTTTCTAACTATCTCACATTCAGTATTCATCTTGGCAATTTGTTTTCTAGATTTTCGAGTCTTAAACTTTTGGGGCCGTTTTGATGCCCTAAACAACGTTTTTTGGGCCTGCCACAGTCACACTCACTATCAAGTTGCATTGTGACAACACAATGTGTAGTCCTTATATAGACCTTTCCAACAGGCTATCGTGTGCCTAAAACATAGATTGTATGCAAAAGTTACAATACCGAGAAGTTGATGTACCAACTTACCCGATCGGGGCCCACATGACTTTTGGTGCTTCATCTCCTAGAGTTATTTTTTTGGATGTCTAGGTTTTTTTTATTACTTCTTGATGCTAAAAAGGCATGCAAGCCTCATTGTAATGGGCTCAGATAACTGTGCGTAGCTGCCACATCTCTTCTTAGAGATTAGCTACCACCATTCGAACAAGCTTGTTTCATTATACATTTTACAATTTCAATAGATTTCTTTATTGAATAGAAGTTAAGTTTTATTGTATCTTTGTTATTGTTATTTGCGTATTTGTGTTAATGTTATAGATCTATGTTTCATTTCATTCCACTTATAAATCTAGTTCAACAACACACACTCCTCGAAAACCCTCTACTTCTCTTCTTCCTATGTTTGGTTCGATTTGCAGTACATTTCTCTTGGGCCTTCATAGTCTTCCCCTGTCAATGACATCAATGACAACAATTTTCCAACAAAATTCCGCTTTGTCATTGATGGAAACCTCAATAATTTGTATACTCCTCCAATCTGTTGCAACCATAGATATTGCAATTTTTCTCTCATCTAAGTTGACTGCTTCCATATCTGCAAGTCTCCCTCTTGAGTCTTGATTTGACATTAATAAAAGCATATTGGAACTGGTTTTCCCTCTGGGGTTTTTCCAGGGGTAGTTTACCCAAAAATATTGGTGTCTTGTGTGTGGGATTTTCATTTCCTAGTTTATGTTTCCACTGAATGTTTAGTTGATTACACAACTGTGATTTTAGAAGATAAAGTGATTTTATTTTGAGCTAATTGTCAGGTGTTGATTAGAGGATGAATATCAACATGTTTTTAGAAAATATCAAGGGTTGTTAGAGATTAAATCAACATGGTATGAGATCTAGGGCATTGAAGAAAGGAAAGCAAGAGCACAAATATCAGTAGTTGCAAGAAGATGTATAACCAAGAGGCAGAAATCAAAGGATAAATTTTGGGGAAGATACAAAATCGAGGCAGAATAGGGTTTTTGCAGGTTTACATAGGTGTATGCAGGTCACAATGGAGATAGTCGTGTACATACGTGGGTCACGGTGGTGAAAGTATCGTACATACGCGAGTCACAGTGTTGACAGTAACGTATAGGGCCGTACAAGATAGTACAGGGGTAGTGTTGGAACACACATATATTTCTAAACTTTAGACCTTAAATAGATTTCATTCTCGTTTAAATAAAAACAACACACGCTTGATTCTCACAGTTGATGAAGTCTTCCATCCAATCAAATGATCCTAATCTCTTAGAAGTTATGGAGCCTCCTACTCTTTAAAGAGTCAAATCAATAAATAATACTTTGGAGTTTGGAGTTTCGGAGTTTTATACTTCATGCGTTTTAACATGCCTCGCCTTCAAAGTCCCGATACGCAAAAAGAGTTAGATCCTAGTCACCATATACATGTATACCTCCCCAAGCTTTAACACATGACTACGGGAAGAGGCCCTTCAGGAAAATGACAGAAGATTTAACTTGTAATTCCATGAAACACGAAGTCCCGAAATATTAAACCTTGGTTAAATAAAATAATCTCAATTAAGGGTAATTAATAGCTTCGCACACTCAGAGTTTGGGTATTCACCATCCATCGCATTTTGAATTCACGAAACCCGAACTCTCAAAATGTATTAAGTGTTAAAAAGAGTTAATTAAAGATTAAAGACAATTAACGAGTAATTAATCCTTTCGTGGTTTCGAGCATCGGGAATCATATATCAAGTTGTTATCAGATACCCCAAGGCCCGAAGGTCCGAAAAGAGTTAAGGTTAAACATGACTAATTAATAGGTTAAACATAATTTATCTCACGTTAAGATTTTGTTGAATCATCGTTCAGATAAATTCAAATTTTCATCTATGCTTTTCCTGATCACGAACCACTAGCCATTAATGGCATTAATAGCCGATCTGGGGAAAATGATTTCAAATAAGATCCCAGATCATCTCCCAAATATTTTCATTAAGGGAAGTAAACACATTGTCAGTGAAGGTATACGCAAATTGATGCACTTAAGGTGAAGAGGATTTTTCATTCTGAATTCCATTCACGTTTTTCATAGAGCAAGCTTAGCGAGATAATAAGTTTTGTGCATTTTCTGTGACAGGTAACACAGTGCTGATTTTACTACTATCATGGCTCCGTAAAAAATGGTTAAACGGACGGGTGAGAGCTCGAGCCAAAGCACAAATGTCCTCTCAAACACATCGCCGAGAGCTGTAGAGACCATAAAAACCTGGACGCAAGTATGCGATATCCTACAATATGAACTGGACAATTTTCTAGAAGAGTCATATAATGAGGGGATCGAAACTCAGGCAACAAAGCTCAAATATGTAGCTTAATCAGAGCTGCATAAGATAGCCACGTGGCCAAGGCTCGTGTCGTATAATGACATGATAGGATAGGCCCTGGAGAACGTTGACGTCGTGACCAGGTCCATCTACAATTCACAAAAAACTGTTGTTGGATCTTTCCACCCAGAACATATACAGGTGATGTATAAATTGTACCCAACATTCAAACACAGTTATAATACCGCTTTCTTAAAGGAGTTCGATAAAGAAGAGTGTCCAGAAGGTGTAAAGAATTACCCTGACTTGATCAAATATTGGTGGGCATGCCCTGAGAAATTCAGAGTAGACACCCATGGCATATACGCCATTGCATCATTAGACTCTCGTTTGATGTATGTGGCCATGATGCTATGTAGACCTTTTGGGAGGGAAAACTCTTCCCACTTCCTGTTATCATGGGTATCGATCATGCAAGAAGTTGCAGAGGGTTTTTCATTCAATTGGGCCAAGATATTATCAGACAGTTTGGCCAAGGAAATAACCGAATATCAGACGTTGAAAGCCAAAGGACAATCTGCCCCGTTTTACATGTCGACATACCTTATGGATGCCATTTGTTTTATGACACATTTTCCTTTGATGGGATGGATCTGGACTCCAACCAGTGCCGAACCAATACATATTTATCATTCGAAGCTATGGGAAGATAAATCGAAAGATTTCTTCTATGAAATCTGCAATTATGTGGTGGTACCGATGCATGTTGCTATATATGGGTGCCCACCTCCCAGGATCTCTGACAAAATAGTGACCAAACTGGGGAAGATAACAGATTGGTGTATTGAAGAGCATTTTTCTTATATCAGGGTTTTTGGTTGTTCGGTTTCTCCACATGCCTTGCCAAAGTTTTTACCAGACCGATTGGTGTGCCATGAAGTAGTGCATCAGAGTGTGCTTGGGGGAATCAAAAAGGAACTAAAGGCAGTGCATGAAAAGGTATGACCCATTTTTCCTTTGCAGATTGACATGTTTTCCCTGTTAGATTTTGGCCATTTGAAAGTAGAGACCGTAGCCTTGGAGGAAATCAAACTTGTCAATATAGAATTCAAGAAGCACGATCCTCAAAAGATTGTAGGAAATCACATGGCCCTTTACAATTTGAAAATATACGAGCATGGATATTCTCCCCAAGATGATATATTCCAAGAAGGAAGATCCTATCAGGAAGTTTTGAGCTGAGTCCAAACTCTGGCTCCAGATAAGTTGGTCGAATTCTATAATTTCCAAAGGCACCAAAGAAATGGCCTTACTAAAGTCTTCCAAGGAGAAACCCCAACACCTACAGCTGCACAGAAAATTGAGGTCCAGAGTTTAGAAACAAGGAGCTCCAATGGACAGGATGCTCAAAAAAATTTGGAGGAGACTGAGGTTTTGACTCAGAAAGGAGACACCTCATTGAAAAATCCACCAAGTTATCAAGCTAAAGCTCAAACTGAGGCTTGGATAAAATAGGGAGAAGAAAAGCCACTGTCCACACCAGGAAAATCAACTACCGAGATAGCTAGGAAACAACCATCCACCGAGATAGGCATCCTTGTCCAATCTATCACACCCTTACAACTCAGTAGAGGGAACCCGAGTGCCGAAGTAGTATTCATAGAAGATATTACACCTATTTCAGTCGAAGAGATGCCCCCTTCTGATTTCTTCTTCAGCAAAAAAAGGAGGGTTGTGGTAAAAAGAGAAACACACCAAAAGGAGGGTGCAATTGTCAAGAGACACAAGGTGTTACTTGATGGACAGGCCCTAGAAGAGGCAGACTTTGCTACAGAGGTGGCAGGCTCACTAGGAGCTTTTGCAACAACAAACTAGTATTCAGTTGGGAACCTAAAAGAACAATTGAAGCAGAAGGATCTGCTGGTGAGCCAATTGAAAAATCAAGTCAAGACCATGGAACAGAATGTCGGGGGTGAGATGAATAAGAGTTCTGAGAAAATTAGAGTCTGTGATAGACATAAAATTCAGCAGCTCAAATTCAGTCTCGACGAAACGCATAAGAACACACATGCAAGTAGAGAATGGGCTAGTCAATAGGGAGAGTTATTAAAACGACTGTA
This sequence comes from Picea glauca, assembly GCA_000966675.3. Taxonomy (NCBI): domain Eukaryota; kingdom Viridiplantae; phylum Streptophyta; class Pinopsida; order Pinales; family Pinaceae; genus Picea; species Picea glauca. The sequence continues at coordinate 294,769 of JZKD02S1675510.1, read as the reverse complement.
GGCCAAAATAAACCTAATTGAAAACACGATTGTATATATGGCATTTTTCCAAGCAAAGGCACTGGAGGTGCGCGAAAAACTAAAATCAACACAACAAAGTCTTTTTACTAAGGTGGAAGCTGTCCAAAACCATTTTCGGGTGGTAGACCAATCCTTAAATAACATTTTCTTAAAGGAGAGAGAGGCCATCGTTGCTCGAGCTACTTTCTAGGAGGCAGTTGTGTCATCAACAAAAGAGGAAGTAGCCATGGTCTCTAGATTGTCTCTTTTGAAGCAAACTAGAGGCGATATAATATTGAAGACCTAGGAGGCTAACATAGTTGAAAGTAAAAGGTTGGCTAAGGAAGTGAAGAAATCTTGTGAATAAGCATTTCATTCACTCGACAAAGAGTCATTAGGCCTTGAAAAATATAATATCTCTGAGGTCTCGATGCAAGTTGACATAGCAAAAAATCAACTTGATTTCAAGACAAAGATGGAAGAGGCTCGGGCTGAAATCTTGCAGTTGAAACAAATTGATATTACCCATATTCATAAATGGATAGTCAGTCCTAGTCTGCAACTACAATCTACATATTCAGAAGACATGAGAATGGAAGATAAGCTACCTCACTTAGAAAAGAAGTTGTATACATTTGAGGCAAATGACACAACTGAGCCTTCCAGATTGGTGGTGCGGTTTGTAAGCAAATGTGTGCAATGTGTCGAGCAAGGGAAAGCCAACATGTATGGGAACAAATGAGATGATGTGGGCATATCATGTACTCAAATCATGATTAGAGACCAATTGTTTCTAATCTGGAGAACAAGAAGGAGAAACGTCTCTGCCAGTGTGGCGAAGAGACAGGGGAGATGCAAGTGAAGCGTTTCAAATTTCACATATTTTAATATTTTTTATTTTAGAAATAAGGAGAATTCCAACCACTTAGGGTTGAGAATTTTTTTTGTATAAATACATATTTCAAAGACTTAACATGGGCTTTTTCTTGCCATATTGTAACTAAGAAAACTCATCCTTTTGTGAGTATTAATACAAGTGCAGACATGGATTCCAAATTTTATGCAGATTGAGTTATGTGTTTCTTTTGTATTCCATATCTCTAGTTCTCTTTATGTCACTCCTTGATAAGTGAGTGGTTACAATTTAATATAATATCTATTGTAATCACGTTTCATCAGTTATTTGATAAGAAAGCAGTTTTTCCTCTGTCTTTGCTATTAGTAAATACAAGACCTACAAGCTACTTGGATCATTGTATCTTATATCCTTTCAAGGGCGTATTCTATATTTTCTTCTACTCTAAACAAGGTAAGATTCAAGTTACATTGATGCCTCATTTTGTCTAACAATTTTGTAATTTTCTCTCGCATCACTTGATTTTATTACTCGGCTCAGACGACAAAACACGACCTCTGTCCTGTTCAATTATTAATTTCATTTAAGGGTTAATTCTTATTTAATTAACAGAGGAAAAAACACCTTTTAAAACATTCCTTAAATTCTTGATGCCTTGACATTACTCTTTGAGCCTTAAGTGTAATCTCATGAATAACATCTTTTTGGCACCGTTGTCGGGGACAGAGAAACAAAGTTATTTTTCCCTGGGAGAACGACATTGTAAGTTTCTATCTTTGATAGTGAACAAAGATTGAATACATTTATAAGGCTAAATATATATTTCACTTGGTGACTCCACTATAGATAAACTGGCATTCGGTAGAAAGAATACCAGGAAGAACCCAAACGATCAACAGACTACGCATGTATCCGATCCCAAAAAGCTATTAAAACTAAGGGGATACCTCAAGCAGACTGTTGCATCCACAAGTAAGGTTTACCAACCCAAAACCGTGCAAACTAATGCAAAGGTTCCACTTGAACAGTCAACCTCGCAAGAAGGTTGTACACAAAGCCACTTCGGAGGTACATCAACTGCGAAGCTTGCAGCTGAAACCATAAACCCTGAGCTGGTTCTACTCGAGATTAAAGCCGAGATCGATTCGATTTCCCCCTTGAATAGTAAAGGTAAAAGATCCCTTTCGATACCTACTTTTATTGATATTCCGTTGGTCCTTGAAGTAAAGGTTTTAGCTCCCAAAAACTCTGAGTACTATATCTCTTACCCTGATTCAACTCCTCTTGGTTCTCTTCTTTATGTATCCTATAAATCCGAAGAACCCAACCCTCATTTCCCTTTTCCCCCTTTTCATATTTTTTGTCTCCTAACGGTCAGTTTCTAGAACCTCCTTCACTTCATCCCGAGGCAGTAGAAAGGTCCCTAGCAGTTTACGAAAACCCTCTCTTTAACTCTCAAAGTTCATCCCCTCGACATCAAATGGCTGTTGTTGGAGGAGGTGGCGTCGGAGGCGGTGTTGGAGGAGGATGCGGTCAAGGACCACCACCTCCCCCCCTAGTATTTTTTCCAAAGTGGCGACCAAATACGCTCCTTTAGTCCTTCCCCCTCTCCTTCATGATTTACCAAAACATTATATGAAGAACTTATCAAAATTCACGGGAGAGGGAGATTTAACTACCACAGAGCACATAAATTTTTTTGACCAATTTGTTGATATCCTCGACATTGGGCATGAGGATGTTTATTCAAGACTTCTGGTACAAACTTTTGAAGGTCAAGTAAGACTCTGGTTTAGAGGGCTTCAGGTAGGTTCTATATCATGTTATGACACGCAAGAAAATGCCTTTTTAAGGTAGTGGGGAGAGAAGAAAGATCATTTATACTATATGACGAAATCTGGGGATCTGAGGAAGAAGAATTCTGAGCCAGTCCTAGAATTCACCTAAAGGTTTAATAAAATATACCATAAAAACTCAGTAGAGGTCAAACCCTCTCAGCCCGCAGCTAAGGTGACTTTCGCAGGGGATTTCGAGCCTGACTTTGCCTTACTTTTGAGGGAGAGGAGATCGGCTGATCTAACCAGAATGCAAGACGACGCCATCAAAATTGAATCGAACATGATGGCATCAGGTAAACTAAAAGTGAAGGTTGAAACAAGAACCAAAGAAACCAAACGCTTTAGGGAACAAGTTGGAACTTTGGGATCTGGGAAGTTCGCGGAGGACAAAATGGATGACATGGCTAAAATGATTAAATAATTATCAAACAAAATCTCTAGAATGGAATTGGACCAGGCTAAACCTGATATTGTTTCTAGGAGAGAATTCAAAAGGAATCCCAATCCCCCGGTCCAACAGAGACTAGTAAAAAATGAAGATCAAAAAATCAAAGCTCCTTTCAAAACAAAAAACTTTATGCAAAGCGATGATGTACAAGACTTTGAGGGGTTAGATGAATATATTGACAACCTTAGTGATAACGATAAAGAGCCTCACCTAACCAGACAATATTACAAAAGGTCTTTAAATCAAGAAACATTGTTTGGAAACAAGGTAAGTATAAATAATATGGGAGAATCTGATTATTAAGGAATCGCCGACTCTATAATGGCCTCTTAAAAAAAATATAATTTAAGGCCTAGAGACAAAAATTATACAACTGCTCCACCAAGGAAGATCTTGTTGAGAAATAAAACAAATGAGGCATCTCAAACATCCACTGAAATGCAAGCTGCCAAGACAAAAACAGTTGAAACGCAAGATGGCAAGACAAAACAATTGAAACACGAGCTTCCAAAACAAAGACAGCTGAAATCAAAGCAACACAAACCAATAGACAAGAAAAAAGAGAAATAGATATCCCAATTAGAGAGGCCGAAAAGAAAATTGGAAATTTCAATATGGAAAATGAAATTAATAAAATCAAGATTCATGTGCCCCTGGTTGAATTAGCAAAAAATCTTATGTATAGAAAACAAATTGCCAAAATGATAAATTTCTCAGATACTGAAAGTCATGCAGATACTATTAATTTAGAAGATGATATACCTATTATAATGTTTGGCCCACATATTGAAAATGCTAAATACCATGTTGCTCCTTTTTAAATTACGCTAACTGTGCATGATCACCTACTCCATAACTATATGTTGGATTCTGGAGCCTCTCACAATTTAATGCCCAAAGTTATTATGGAGAAACTGGGCCTCGAGGTTACTAGACCATACTTAGATCTGTATTATTTTGATTCAAGAAAAGTTAAATGTCTTGGTATGATAAAATATTTGGTGGTTAATCTTGCATAGATCCCTGTGAAGAGCATTCTCGTGGATGTAGTCGTTGTTGATGTTCCTGCAAAATATGGCATGTTGTTATCCAGGTCTTGGGGTGCCAAACTTGGAGGATTGATTCAATTAGACATGAAATATGTTACAATCCTGATCTTCGGTGGACAATTCACCCGTCTATACAGAGAGACAAGGTTAGCGTATACTGTAAGTGACCTACAGAACCCGAATAATTATCCAGTTTATGTCGCAAATCAAAATTTAGGAAACTGTATATTATCCATTGATGATGGTTTTGATGAATGTACATAATAAAATAGTACAGAAGAAAATTATTTAGAAAAAGAAAACAAAAAATAAAAAAAACAAACAAAAATGTAAATAGCATAGTGGTCTGGAAAATGTTTTTTTACAGTGCTTCGTCTTGGGAAGAGCCAGAGCTGGAGTGCTTTTTGTGGCACCCAAAGATGAATTCATAATTCCTTTCTAATACAGGTTACATTGGTACATTGACTATACCAATAACGTATGCGAATATGAAGCTCTGATATTAGGATTGGAGGCTGCCAGGAAGTTGAAAATTGAAAATCTAATAGTTTGTGACGATGCAGGATTAATTGTAAAACAGATAAGGCAGCAGTATCAAGTCAAACATCTAAGGCTAAGTTCGTTTAAGAACTATGCCTGGGATTTGATCGAAAACTTTTTCTCATTGTTCAATATTCATCATATTACCAGGGCAGAAAATCAACAAGCTGACTCCCTAGCAAAAGTGGTTGCTACTTTTATTCCACCTATAGTTTTGAAGCTAAAATACCACATAGAGATGAGGCACAGGCCTTCAATACCAAATAATGTCCAACACTGGCAGGTTTTTGAAGACGATGAACAGATCAAGGAGTTTCTAGAAATGGTGGATAAATTTTTCGAAACACACATTAACCAGGAAAATCAATATGACCCTACCTGGATCATGCGAGAAGGCGAAAATCATCAGAAGTTCCAGGATAAGACCGCTAACCATCGCATGTTGGTGTTAAAGAATAATCAAATTTCTAAGGGTCTAATTCCGTTAGAAAGATTATTTGATAAGGATGATATACCTCTGAAGTCTACCTTGCAACCTCAGCCCGAAGAGGTTGAAGATTGTGACATAGGCACTAAGGAAAACCCCAAACTGGTCAAAATTTCTAGATACCTTCCACCCGAAATGAAAAGTAAATATGTTGAGTTACTCAAACAATACAAAGATGTCTTCTCCTGGTCTTATGATGAAATAAAAACTTATGATACCACTGTTATCGAGCATAAAATCCCTTTGAAACCAGGCATCAAACCTTTCAGGCAAAATCTCAGACAAATAAACTTGATACTCATGCCTGTAATAGAAAGAGAGGTAAAAAAACTACTGGATGAAAAAATTATTGTTCCACTCAGATATTCTGAGTGGGTAGCTAATTTAGTTCCAATTAGAAAAAACAACAACGAAATGAGACTCTATGTGGATTTCAGGAACCTAAACAGATCATCTCTTGAAGACAATTATTTGCTCCCTAAAATGGATCACGTTCTGGAAAAAGTGGTCAAGGCTAACCGAATGTCTATGATTGGTGGCTTTTTAGGTTACAATCAAATTGCGGTCCACGAATATTACAAAGAGAAAACCACGTTTACCACTCCATGGGATACATTCATGTATGACAAAATGCCATTCGGTTTAATGAATGCAGGGGCCACTTTTCAACGAGCGATGGACATAGCCTTTGTCAGTGAAAGAGATAAGTATGTCATTATATATCTTGATGATTTAACTGTTTTTTATAACTCTGATGCAGAGCACTTGGTACACCTTAAACAAACGTTCGATAAATGCCAGAAATTCGGTTTGTCCCTAAATCCCAAGAAATCTCATTTTGCAATGCAGGAAGGTAAACTCTTGGGTCATATAGTATCTAAGAAAGGAATCAAAATTGATCCAAAAAGGGTTGAGGCCATAGATACAATAAATATTCCTAGAAATAGAAAGGAAATTCAGTCTTTTTTAGGAAAAATAATTTTTTTAAGAAGATTGATTCCAAATTTCTATGAAATTGTTAAATTGATTACATGTATGCTAAAAAAGGACAGGGAGGACAAATGGATGACCGAGGCTAAAGCATATTTCGAACGCATCAAGAAAATGATAGGAGAAGCACCGGTGCTAGCCAACCCAGATTATACGAAAGAGTTCTTGATTTTTTCATTTACTTACGAACATACTATCAAGACCGTGCTCTTACAGAAGAACAATGAAGGTTTTGAGGAGTCGATAGCATTTTTCAGTAAAATTCTTAGAGACACAGATTTGAGATATGATATACTGGAAAAACAAGCATAAGCAATGGTGAAAGCCCTCAATGATTTCAGAACTTATGTGCTTCATTCCAAGGTGATTGCCTATGTACCAATCAACGTGGTCAAGGACATATTGGTTCAGCCTGAAAGTGATGGAAAAAGAGGCCGATGGTTAGCCAAAATTCAGGAATTCGACCTTGAGGTAAAACCGACCAAACTTGTCAAGGGTCAGGGCCTGGCTAAGCTAATAGCCGAATCAAATTTCAGAGCACTCGGGATAAATCATTTGCAAACTTATGAAGACTTTCCAGATATAGAAGAATTTGATGTGCAGATACCTGTGACTCTGATTCAAGAAAAATTCTCTTCCTCGGCTTGGTATGGAGACATACTTTCATATCTCCTGACTCTTCAGTGTCCAAGTGACATGACTCCTTCCAAGGCGAGAACGTTGAAGTTGCACGCGGTAAAATATTGTATCATTGATAGCCAATTATATTGGAAGGATCCCCTAAGATTTTTATTAAGCTGGTTAATCGAATCTGAAACATAGAACGTCATAAATGAGTTTCATGAAGTGGTGTGTGGAGGTCATCACGCATGGAGAGAAACAACCTATTAAATCATGAGAGATGAATACTATTGGCCAAAATTGTTCACTGATGTGAATACTAAATTCAGAGCCTGTAACTCCTGTCAACTATTCTCAGGCAGACAAAAGCTTCCCGCACTACCCTTGATTCCTGTCAAAACAAAAGCTCTGTTTCAACACTAGGGTCTCGATTTCATTGAAGAAATGCATCCACATTCAAGTGCACAACATAAATGGATCTTAACGGCCACATAATATTTCACTAAATGGGTAGAAGCCATTTCGACATGAAATTCTACAGACTTAGTGGTGATCAATTCCTTAAAAGAAAACATTTTATCTTGATTTGTCTGTCCTCAAAAGATGGTTACTGATAATGCCCAAGCCTTCAAATCCATGGAGATGGTCATTTTTTGTCAGAAGTACAATATTGTACTAGGACATTCCACATCCTACTATCCTCAGGGCAAAGGATTAGCTGAATCATTAAATGCAAGCTTGATCACTATAATTAAAAAGGTGTTGACTGAGAATAAGAAAGCTTGGCATGTTCATTTGAAATACACTTTGTGGGAAAATCGAATCGGCACTAAGAAATCGATCAGAATGTCTCTTTTCCAAATGGTGTACGGTACTAACGTAGTCCTCCCCATAAATATCGCTCTGCCTGTAATGAATCTTTGGCAAGACTCGAAGGAGGAGCCTAACAATGTTACCATAAGAATAAACTAGTTAATTGAGGTACAACAAAACAGAGCTGAAGTGGATGAGAAACTTCAGAAATATCAAGACAACATGAAAACTCTGTTTGATAAAAAATCCAAAGATAGGGATTTCCTTCCTGAAGACCTAGTTTTGAAATTGGATGCTAGGAAAGAGGATGCTAGAAAGCATGGCAAGTTTGATCACATATGGTGTGGGCCCTTCAAGATCGTGTCTTCCAAGGGAAAGAACTCATTCTTATTAGAAAACCTCGATGGGAAAATCCTTAACGCCCCTATCAACGGGCGCTACCTCAAGCACTTCATGCAATAATCAGTTTCCAAACTCTCATTGTACATATTGGTTTGATTTTTGTGATTTGATTTGCAATTTTCCATTTCTTTGGTAAGTTTTTACTTTCACTGTAAATACGGTCGGGTTTATTGATTTTATAAAAAAATCAGAAATTTGAAAAAACAAGTAATACCTACCATTTCTTTTTTCAGAAGTTTCTGACATTTCTCATGTTTATTTTTATGCAGAAGGCTTGCTGATAATTGAGAGATAATTATGTATTTGAAGCTAACGCTAACTTTTCAGTACATTAGCTTTCTCTCAAAACAGGTGATAAATAAATAGTTTACTTGGTTGAAAATATAAAAAGAATCTGAGGTATGAGCTTCTGCCCTACTGACCCAAGTGAAATTTTAAGGGGATATCACTAAATATGAAAGAAGTCTCATCCATACAAATATTGTCACCTGATCAACAACCAAAGGAACAAAAGAATCATAGCCTAATCCTAAAAGTTTCCTTTGAGTTTGGATAAAATTAAAATAAAAAATAAAAAGACCTTAAAGAAAATACGAGAATCAATGAATAAGCTTGTGTGAGATTAACCTCGTTTGCAACAAAACTTTTGAATATTCTGTCTGTTTTATTATGCCCATCCTAAGAGATTTATTTTCCTACTATTCTCAATACCCCTCCCTAGTCTTCATAAAGAGAAAGGATTTTGCCTTAACTCAGAAAACTCAGAAACATGTCTTCAATAATGTTAGGCGAAAATTTATACATCCCTTTCAAATTAACTGAAAGAAAGTATGCCTAAGCTAATCCTAATAACTTTAGCTCTCTTATCTAGTTATAAATTGACTAGTTCACTCAAGGTTGATCCCTAAAATTTAAAACCCCCTGTAAAATCTTCTCAATGGGTGAAGATGTATTGAAGATTGAAAGAAAATTAGTTTTAGAGTATACTAAAAAATTATGACAAACCTTTCCTTGAATATCTTAAACAGATATCACCCCTTGTATGTTAGATACAGATTGATTACCCCCACTTAATGTATTAAAATATAAGACATATGGTGAAAGGAAATTCATGAAATGATTGCCCCCATCTAGTCCAAGGCAAATGGTGAAAAGAAATTCGAAAAATTGATTGCTCCCATTTTGTCCAAAAAGAGATGATGAAAGGAAATTCATTAAATGATTTCCCTCATCTCAGCATTTAAATGCAAAATTGCTAAATTGAAGTGGTGAAAGGAAATTCAATGGGAAAAATAGATAACTTCACCGGGGTACTGAATAGGCTCGCTGGCAATGAAGCAATGTCTATGATATATGTATGGCTATCATACGAATCTACATGATATACTATGACATCTAATTATTTTTCAGTAATATTTACATTTTGAACCAAGGAGGGATCCCACTAAGAAATTATGTTACACACACATAACCTTGATGCGAACGAAATCAATCAAAACTAGATATTTCGGCTAAAGTTACTTTGATTATCTTAAGCAAATACAAACACCGTTTTAAGAAAGAGGATTTTCAATTAGTGTAACTGAAGGTCAATGATTTGATGTGTTTTAAGGTTTTCTAAGTTTCGGTTGAAACTATTTTCTCAGAATGATCCTTTTCCGAATGTGTTTCACAGAAATGCAATCATGACCCCATTTACCCAATAAAGGAACTTGGTCTATTGTTCTTCTGTGTCTTACAGGGAGACATGATCCCCAAATGGAGCCTATGTTGGAACACATATATATTTCTAAACTTTAGACCTTAAATAGATTTCATTCTTGTTTAAATAAAAACAACGCGCACTTGATTCTCACCGTTGATGAAGTCTTCCATCTAATCAAACAATCCTAATCTCTTAGAAGTTATGGAGCCGCTTACTCTTCAAATTGTCAAATCAATAAAGAATACTTCAGAGTTTCGAGTTTAGGAGTTTCATACTTCAGGCGTTTTAACATGCCTCACCTTCGAAGTCCTGATACACAAAAAGCATTCGATCCTAGTCACCATATACACGTATACCTCTCTAAGCTTTAACATGTCACTACAGGAAGCGACCCTTCAGGAAAATGACAGAAGATCTAACTTGTAAATCTACAAAACGTGAAGTCTCGAAATATTAAACCTTGGTTAAATAAAATAATCTCAATTAAGGGTAATTAATAGCTTCACACACTCGGAGTTCGGGTATTTACCATCCATCGCATTATGAATTCACGAAACCCGAACTCTCAAAATGTCTTAAGCGTTAAAAAGAGTTAATAAAATATTAAAGACAATTAAAAAGTAATTAATCCTTTCGTGGTTTTGAGCATCGAGAATCATATATCAAGCTATTATCAGATACACCGAGGCACGATGGTCCGAAAAGAATTAAGCTTAAACATGATTAATTAACAGGTTAAACATAATTTATCTCATGTTAAGCTTTCGTTGAATCATCATTTGGATAAATTCAAATTTTCATGTATGCTTTTCTCGATCATGAACCACCAGCCATTAATGGCATTGATAGTCGATCTAGGGAAAATGATTTCAAATAAGATCCTAGATCATCGCCCAAATATTTTCATTAAGGGAAGTAAACACATTTCCAGTGAAGGTATACACAAGTTGATGCACTTAAGGTGAAGAAGATTTTTCATTCTGAATTCCATTCACGTTTTTCACAGAGCAAGCTTAGCGAGATAATAAGTTTTGTGCATTTTCTGTGACAGGTAACATAGTGTTGAGTTTACTACTATCATGGCTCCGCGAAAAATTGTTAAAGGGATGGGTGAGAGCTTGAGCCAAAGCACAAATGTCCTCTCGGAAACATCGTCGAGAGTTGTGGAGACCATAAAAACCCGGATGCAAGTATGCGATATCCTACAATATGAACTGGACAACTGTCCAAAAGAGTCAGATAATGAGAGGATCGAAACTCAGGAAACAAAGCTCAAATATGTAGCTCAATCAGAGCTGCATAACATAGCCACATGATCAAGGCTCATACCGTATAACAATATGATAGGTTGGGCCCTGGAGAACGTTGACGTCGCGACTAGGTCCATCTACAAGAAAGATGTTGTTGGATCTTTCCACCCAGAACATATATGGGTGATGTACAAATTGTCCCCAACATTCAAACACAATTATAATACCCGTTTCTTAAAGGACTTAGATAAAGAAGAGTGCCCAGAAGGTGTAAATAATTACCCTGACTTGATCAAAGATTGGCGGGCACGCCCTGAGAAATTTAGAGCAGACACCCATGGCATATATGCCACTGCATCATTAGACTCTCATATGATGTATGTGGCCATGATGCTCTGTAGACTTTTCGGGAGGGAAAACTCTGCCCACTTCCTATTATCATGGGTACCGATCATGCACGAAGTTGCAGAGGGTTTTTCATTCAATTGGGCCAAGATATTATCAGATAGTTTGTCCAAGGAAATCACTGAATATCAGACGTTCAAATCCAAAGGACGAATTGCTCCGTTTTACATGTCGGCATACCTTATGGATGTCGTTTGTTTTATGACACCTTTTCCTTTGATGGGCTGGAGCTGGACTTCGACCAGTGCCAAACCAATACATCCTTATTATTCGAAGCTATGGGAAGATAAATCGAAAGATTTCTTCTATGAAATCTGCAATTATGTGGTGGTGTTGATGCATGTTGCTATATATGTGTGCCCACCTCCCAAGATATCTAACAAAATAGTGACCAACCTAGGAAAGATAGCATATTGGTATATTGAAGAGAAATTTTCTTATATCATGGTTTTTGGTTGTTCGGTTCCTCCACATCCCTTGCCAAAGTTTTTACCAGACTGATTGGTGTGTCGTGAAGTAGTGCATCAAACTGTGCTTGGGGGAATCAACAAGGAACTGAAGGCAGTGCATAAAAAGGTATGGCCCACTTTTCCCTTGCAGATTGGCATGTTTTCGTTGTTAGATTTCGACCATTCGAAAGTAGAGGCCGCATCCCTGGAGGAAATCAAACTTGTAAATATAGAATTCAAGAAGCACGATCCTCAGAAGATCGTAGGAAATCACATGGCCCTATACAATTTGAAAAGATACGAGCATGAAGATTCTCCCCTGGATGATATATTCCGAGGAGCAAGATCCTATCAGGAATTTTTGAGCCGAGTCCAAATTTTGGCTCCATATAAGTTGGTTGAATTCTATAATTTCCAAAGGCACTGACGAAATGGCCTTCCTAAAGTCTTGCAAGGAGAAACCCTAACACCTCCAGCTGCACAAAAAATTGAGGTCCAGAGTTTAGAAATAAGGAGCTCCGGTGGACAGGATGCTCAAGAAAATTTGGAGGAGACTGAGGTTTTGACTCAAAAAAGAGACACCACATTGACAAATCCACCAAGTGATCAATCTAAAGCTCAGACTGAGGCCTTGATAAAGAAGGCAGAAGAAAAGCCACTATCCACACCAGGAAAATCAACTACTGACACAGCCGGGAAACAACCATCCACCGAGATAGGCAAATTTGTCCAATCTATCACACCCTTACAGTTTAGTAGAGGGAACCTGAGTGCCGAAGTAGTATTCATAGAAGATATTACACCTATTTCAGTCGAAGAGATGCCCCCTTTTGATTTCTTCTTCAGTAAGAAAAAGAGGGCCATGGTAAAAAGAGAAATGCACTAGAAGGAGGGTGAACTTTTCAAGAGACACATGGTGCTACTTGATGGACAGGCATTAGAAGAGGCAGACTTCGCTAAAGAGGTGGTAGGCTTGCTGGGAGATTTTGCAACAACAAACCAATATTCAGTTAGGAACCTAAATGAACAATTGAAGCAGAAGGATCTACTGGTGAGCCAATTTCAAAATCAATTCAAGATTGTGGAACATAATGTCAAGAGTGAGATGAATAAGAGTTTTGAGAAAATTAGAGCCTGTGATAGAGAGGAAATTCAACAACTCAAATTCAGTCTCGATGAAATGCATAAGAACGCATAGGCAAGTAGAGAATGGGCCAGTCAGCAGGGACAGTTGTTAAAATGACTACAGGCCAAAATAAACCTAACTGAAAACATGGCTGTAGATATTGCAATTTTCCAAGATCAGGCACTGGAGGTGCACGAAAAACTAGAATCCAGACAACAAAGCCTTTTTACTAAGGTGGAAGCTGTCCAAAACCATTTCTGGGTGGTAGACCAATCCTTAAATAGAATTTTCTTAAAGGAGAGAGAGGCCATTGTTGCTCGAGCTACTTTCTAGGAGGTAGTTGTGTCATCAACAAAAGAGGAAATAGCCATGGTCTCTAGATTGTCTCTTTCAGAGCAAACTAGAGGCGATATAATACTGAAGACCTGGGAGGCTAACATAGCTGAAAGTAAAAGGTTGGCTAAGGAAGTGAAGAAAGCTTGTGAAGAAGCATTTCATTCACTCAACAAAGAGTCATTAGGCCTCAAAAAAGATAATATCTCTGAGGTCTTAGGGCAAGTTGACATAGAGAAAAATAAACTTGATTTCAGGACAAAGATGGAATAGGCTCGGGCTGAAATCTTGCAGTTGAAACAAATTGATATTACCCAGATTCATAAATGGATAGTCGGTCCTAGTCTACAACTATAGTCTACACATTCAGAAGACAAGAGAATGGAATATAGGTTGAATCACTTAGAAAAGAAGTTGTATACTTTTGAGTCAAACGACACAACTAAGCCTTCCAGATTGGTGGTGCAGTTTGTACGCAAATATGTGCAATGTGTCGAGCAGGGGAAAGCCAACACATCTGGGAACAAATGAGACGATGTGGGCATAACATGTACTTAGATCATGATTAGAGACCAACTATTTTTGAGCTGGAGAACAAGAAGGAGAAAAGTCTCTGCCAACGTGTTGAAGAGATAGGGGAGATGCAAGTGAAGCGTTTCAAATTTCACATATTGTAATATTTACTGTTTTAGAAATAAGGAGAATTCCAACCGCTTAGGGTTGAGAACATTTTTTGTATCAATACATATTTCAAAGACTTAACACAGGCTGCTTCTTACCGTATTGTAACTAAAAAAACTCATCCTTTTGTGAGTATTAACACAAGTGTAGACATGGATTCCAAATTTTGTGTAGTTTGAGTTATGTGTTTCTTTTGTATTCCGTATCTCTAGTTTTCTTTATTTCACTCTTTGATAAGTGTGTGGTTACAATTTAGTATAACATCTTTTATAATCACGTTTCATTGGTTATTTGATAAGCAAACAATTTTTCCTCTGTCTTTGCTATTAGTAAATACAAGACCTGCAAGTTACTTGGATCATTGTATCTTATATCATTTCAAGGGTGCATTCTATATTTTCTTCTACTGTAAACAAGGTAAGATTTAGCTGTCATTGATGCCTCATTTTGTTTAACAATTTTGTAATTTTCTCTCGCATCACTTGATTTTATTACTCGACTCAGACGACAAAACACAACCTCTGTCATGTTTAGTTATTAATTTCATTTAAGGGTTAATTCTCATTTAATTAACGAAGGAAAAAACACCTTTTAAAACATTCCTTAAATTATTGATGCCTTCACATTACTCTTTGAGCCTTAAGTGTAATCTTGGAGCCGAGGCTTTGAAGGAGAGAGGGAGTCATCCTTTGAGACACAATGGTGAACACATTGAATATTGAGGACATATTGGAAGGGGCAACAACTTCCAGGTGTGGAAGGCAAGGGTTCTTCTTCTATTGGAGGAGAATGACCTGAAAGAGTATGTTGAGGCTATGGTTGCAAGTCCTAATGATCTGCAGGAATTGGAATCTCACAAGAAAAGGAAGTGAAGGCCAAGCAGGTGTTGCGAGAATTTGTAAAGGATCACTTGATACCACACATTGTTGAGAAGAAATTTGTCGAGGAAATGTATGATGCTTTGGTGAGTCTATACCAAAAAATGAATCTAAGCAGGTTGCTACATTTGAAGCACCAACTTCAAGTTTTCAAGGTTCCAATTGAGGACATGGTTGTGAACTATCTTATGAATATTACACAGATCCGAGATCAACTTGCAACCATTGGAGAGATAGCACAAAATGGTAAGTTGGTGAATGTAGAATTGAGAGGTCTTCCCAAGTCTTGGGAACCTTTTGTGTAGGGGATCTATGCACGAGAGACAATTCCAGGATTTGATAGACTATGGATTGATTGTATTCAGGAGTAGACTCAGTTATAGTCCCGAGATGGTTTGAAGAGTATCCATGATGAGAACCTTTCTCTTTCCAACTAGGAAAGGAAGGTCAAGTTCAAGAAGATTGACAGTGGAGAGTCTATCACACAAGATGGAAAGAAGAAGGACATGAGCAAAGTCAAGTGCTTTTCATGTCACAAGTTTGGACATTATGCAGGTCAATGTCTGCATAAGAAGAAGGGTGGGAATGAAATGCAACCGAAGGTAGCTGCAACGACAAAGACTCAAGTGGATGAGTTTTGAAAGAAGTTTGAACAAACAAAGTTCTTAATTGGTTCCCATACTTCCTTGGGAATCATATCAATGAATGCATGGTTGATAGATAGTGGAGATACATGTCATATGACAGGTGCACAAGAGGTGTTTGAGAGCTTCGCAGAGTCTGAGTCAGTGATGCATGTGGAAGTTGATATGGGGACTAAGCATGGAGTGAATGGATCGGGAACAATACCATTCTGGTTGGAGTCAGGAGGCACATTGAGAGTGAAAAATGTGCCATGGGTGCCACAACTCAAGAGGAGTGTGATCTTAGTTTCAATGATTGAGAAGAATGGATTTGACATAGCGTTCTATGATGGAAAGACATTGATCAAGCGCAGAGGATATAACTCATACAAAGCATCTATATTTGGAGTTAGAGAGAGAAACTTGTATAGGAAAAAAGACAACCTATGCAAGCAATGGATATTCATAGAGTGTCAGAGAATAAGGAGCAGGTGGATCCTAAGGTTGAGCAACTCAGAGGGAGTCAGTATTCAGGTTCAAATTTGAAGGAGTAACCTTCCAAGTGTGTCAAGGAAGCATGGTATGAGATGTCCATGCAAGAAGCTTAGGAAGAGGAGGATTTTAGGAGCATGTTCAGAGGCAATGAGTCTTTAGAGATAGGTCAGATCATGATGCCAGGGATATATTTTGTGTCATAGGGAGCAACCATTCAGGTGTATTGGAGAGTAGGAATGGTAGCATATATGGTAGAGATTATTGATCCAACTTCAGGTGGGAGAAGTACATTCCTCGCTAAGAGGGAGTGTTGCTATTAGTGGTAGAACCAGATAGGTACTTCAGCATTGACATGTGTCTAGGATGTGGAAGTCATAAAAAATCTTCTAGTCTTGAGTTTACTTTAGTTAAAAGGAATTGATTAAAGTAAAAGTGTTTTTATTAGTGAATTGATTTATTTAAGGAACATGCAAAAAGTACTTACCATGGAACATGTAATCTAAATCTTTAGTGGGTGTGAGAAGTAATCTCAACCATGGATCACTTTGGAGATTAGATTTAGATTGTAACTCATGATTATAAAAGCAAGGCTAGGGAGAAGGAGAAGACACTTGTGTGAGATACACTTGTGAGGGACTTGTGTTGAGAGAGTTGACACATTTGAGACTTTGGTGAGAGACCAAGTTCAAGGATATCAAATAAGGACTTTCTCTAGTGTGAGGAGTGTAGGAGAAAATAATGAATTTTTCTTACACTAGAGTGAGGATATCTCATAGGTTGGGTGAAGAGATTTCATCCAAGTATTGGTGAAGATATTCCACCCAAGTATTGGTGAAGAGAGGGATGGATTAGAAAGGATGGTGATTCAAGATCTTGGATAGGTGGAGAAGGACTTCCATCTAGAAGTCATACATGTCAAGGAAAAGAGAGAGTAGAGGCAGTCGCGGGTGGGTTTCAAAGGATAGAATCCAAAGGAAAGGGGCACGTTGTACAAGATTTTCCATACAGGTTTTTTGTACATGTACATGGTTCGTAGTGGAGACAATCACGTACATATTTGGGTTTACTGAAGGACAGTTGCATACACCTCGAGAAACGTGCTGATACAAGGTCATACAACAACACAAACATTGCCATGTTTGTTTGCAGTGCATATTCTCTTAGCATTTTCCCTGTTACGGGAACCTTAATTCGACCTTAATAAAAACATATTGGAACTGGTTTTCCCTCCAAGGTTTTTCCAGGGGTAGTTTACCTAAAAATATTGGTGTCTTCTGTGTGAGATTTTGGTTTCCTAGTTTATGCTTCTGTTGCATGTTTAGTTGATTACTCAACTGTGCTTTTAGTAGATAAAGTGATTTTATTTTGAGCTAACTGTCGAGTGTTGAGTAGAGGATGAATATCAACATGGTATTAAATCATACCAAGGGTTGTTAGAGATTAAATCAACAACTCACTTTCTCACTTGGGTAACTTTCCTTCCATAGAAATTTCTCCTATAGATGTACAACCTAATTCTTCATGCATTTACCAGCTCCAAGGAACTACCCTAAAAACCCACTGTGGTTGCTTTCTCTCTCCCAACACTCCACACATTTTTTCTTTCTTCTAAACAACTGTAAAAACTTCCATCCCTGCCTATTCAAATATTATTTTCTCGCATGCATGTTGACTCTCACATTTCCCAAAGTTTGTTGCACTCAGGTCCATTCTTTCAATAAATCTATGATGTAACTTTTCCCTCCAATCCTCTTACATGCATTCAACGATTTGGATTTTGGTTCTATTCAAGAAGGAAAATAGAAGGTTCATACAAAATAATTGAGAAAGGTGATCTGGCATTTATAGGCATGAATAATCCCAACCTAGACCCCCCATCTTGTAGAAACTTAGCCCCCATGACTTCGTTCATGTTCGTCTACAATCAATGCATTTTATTTTATTCATTTTTATATACAATTTTTACATATTACATTTCTTGGCCCATGACCATACATCGTATTTACAGTATACATCACTAGTTTCGGGATTAAATACAATGATGTCACATCCCCCCCCCTACGATTTTCACCATCCTTGGTGCACCTCACCATACATGTGTACATGTTGATACATACAAAAATTCACAGTATCGTACTCAACACTTTCATAATTTAATGACTCATACATCAATTCTAACCAACAATATATCATTCCCCTCAACCAACACAACCCAAGGAAGTGTACCTCCTTCTCTACACTGCGATCCCTCAAGGTGTCCCATTTCCCTTCTAAGGCTCCAACACAGGTTGTACATGAAGTCTTTGATGTGGCTCCATGAAATCCAACTTCCAAAATGGAGTCTTTGTACACTAAAAAACAAATGTACATTCACTTTTCTACAAAATTTACAAAAACTTGTGGGTACTCCTCTCACATGGCCTCCTCATGATCCCACATGGAATATTCAGGACCATAGTAGGTCCACTAGTCCTCTACTAGGTCGATGGATTTGTTCTTGAGCACCTTGACTTTCTAGTCTAGGATGTGTAACGACTCCACTAAAAAGTCCCCTTTATGCTCCACCTAGATCACAATCAAATCAATCACTTGGTTAGGATCGAGAACATAGTTCTTCTATAAAGACACATGAAACACATTATGGATCCTCATGGATGCAAGAAATGAAAGCATGTATGAAATTTTACCTATCCTCTCTAGAACTTTGAATGGTCCAAAATATCTTGTTGGCAACTTTGGGAAACTTACCAATCTTATTGAGCTCCCTGTAGCCTTTACTTTTAAAAACACATGCTCACCCACTTTGAATTTGCTATGTGGTCTACCTTTGTTGGCATAACTCTTTTTCCTATCTTGTGCAACCTTTAAATTTTACCTGATATTTACCATGTTCTCTTCCATTTCCCTTAGAAATTCTGGCCCAATAACGAATATGTCTACTAGTTTATCCTGACTCACTGACATGTTGCATTTTCTGCCATACAAGGCTTCAAATGAGCTCATCGTCAATGATGCATGACACTTATTGTTATAAGTGACTCATCTAGATGAATGTAGTCCTCCCACCTTGAAATCTTGTCCATTACAAACATTCTCAACATATCTTCAATTATCTGGTTGATCCTCTCTATCTTCCCATCTGACTCTAGATTACATGTTGTGCTGAAATTCATATTAGTCCCAAACCCCTTAAACAACCCTTTCCAAAAATTGAAAGTGAACTTGGGATCTTTGTCTGACACTATTGCCTTAGGAACACCATGTAGCCTGGCAATTTCTTTCATATAAATTTATGCAATGTTGGTTTCCTTGTAAGTCATCTTGATTAGAATGAAATGTGTCACCTTTGTAAACTTGTCCACCGCTACCATGATGGAATCATGTTGTCTTGTTGTTCTGGGCAGTTTAGTGAAGAAGTCTATTGTAACTACTTCCCACTTCCATTCAGGAATGGGAAATGGTTGTAACAACCTTGTTGGATGATCATGCTTAGTATTTACCTTCTAACATTCCATGCATCTGGTTATGTAATCAACAACATCTTTCTTCATTCCAAGCCATAAATGCTAGCCCCTTACAACTACAATTATATTCGGGTGCCTTGGATTTCTAGCGTATGGAACATTGTGCATCTCTTTCGACACTAAATTTATCAATTGTGGAGAATTAGGAACTTAAACATTGTTCTTAAACAAGAGGAATCCATCCTCTCCCATCCCGTAGTCTTTAAGTTTCAATGGTACATTTCCCTGCTGTAAGCCTTCTTTAACTTGTGGATAATGTTGGTCTCATGTCACAACTTCCATAATTCTACTTTTCATGTCTAAACAACACATGTTAATGGTTGTAGCATGTGTTTCATGCACCATTATATTGATTGCATCAATCAATTTATTCTCTTTACCCTTGATGTGCTTGATGTTGAACTCATATTCGCTGAGGAATTCATCTAGTTTTCCTGGTATTTAGTGTTGGCTACTCAAACAAGTATTTTAGACCACTATGGTCTATCCTCAACTCAAATTTTCTTCCCATCAAATAATTCCTCCACATTTTTAAGGCATGAACTATGGAAACCAATTCTAAGTCATGTGTGGCATACTTTCTCTCATGTTATTTCAACTTCCTCGATTCATAACATATGACATGCCCATTTTGTGTAAGGACTCCAATAAGACCTTCCTTGCATGCATCTATATACACAACAAAATCCTCATCTGGATATACAACCTTTAAAATAGGTGCACTAGTCAATAGTTCCTTCAAGTACTGGAAACTCTCCTCACACTTGGCAGTCCATTCAAACTTTGTTCCCTTGTTTTGTCGTGAAGTGATTGAATATGAAACCTTGAAGAAACCTTTAATGAATATCCTATAGTATACAGATAAACCCGTAAATGATCTCACTTATTAAACATTCCCTGGTCGAGGCGACCCTTTGATTGCCTCAATCTTCTCTGGTTCCATTGGTATGCCCTCCTCTGAGACAATGTGGTCCAAATAATGGATTTTCCTTTGAGAAAAAGTGCACTTGTTTAACTTGGCATATAGTTGGTGCTCTCTCAACACTTGTAGCACCATCCTCAAATGTTGCTTGTGCCCCTCCTCTATCTTGGAGTAGATAAGAATATCAGTCAACAAGACAATGACAAGTTTTTCCAAGTAATATATAAACACTCCGTTCAATAAACACATAAAAGTAATTGGTGCATTTGTCAAGCCAAATGGCACCACTATAAACTCATATTGGACATACCTTGTCTAGAAGGCCATTTCTCTCATGTCTTCTTCTTGGATTCTCACTTGATGGTAACTTGAACTCAATTCAATCTTGGAAAATATTCTTTCTCCTTTTAGTTGATCAAAAATATTATCAATGTGCCATAGAGGGTACCTATTCTCTACTATAAAATTATTTAACTATCTAAAGTCAATAGACAACCTCAAGGCTCTATCCTTTTTTTTTCACTAAAGGCACTGGGGCACCCCAAGGTGAGACACTCAAGCGTAAGTACCACTTCTTCAACAATTCTTCTAGCAACACCTACAACTCTTTCTGCTATGATGTGCTCATTTTTTAAGGAGTTTTGGACATTGGGGCATCTCCAGGAATTAAGTCAATATAGAAGTCAATGTCTCTCTTAGGTGGAAATATTGGAAATTCCACAAACACATCTTCATATTCCTTCAAGACTGGATAATATTAGAGATTTGGCTCCTTATCCTTTGATGGCTCTTCCATATCGGATGCATATATCTGACACCCTTTCCTAAAACTTATTCTTAGCTACAATGTTGAAATATCACTGATGGATATAGGTCTTAGAATACGTTTCACTATCCTTGAATTCCCTTCTCATCAAGGCACATGAAGACCTTGTTGTAGCGATCTAATATATCGCAATGCTTGTCCAACCAATCGATACCAATTAAGCAATCATATAACCCAAGAAGTATAATGTTCACATTTTTCTTAGTGTTGATTCCATTCATATTCATCGGGAAATCCTTGGCAATCTCATTGATTTTTATCTTGGTTCCAGTAGCTAGTTGAACCAACCAATACTTTTAATGCTTACATCTCTTCAATTTAAACCTTTCAACTAGATTTGGATCTACATAGCTATGCCTAGGTTCATAATCAATAAAAATGTCTATGGGATTATTATAAATCTTACCTTCTACCTCAATAATATGGGATTGGTAGTCTGCTTGTTTGTTGTCCAAGGATGCATAAATCATTGGCATGCTCCTACCCACGTCCTCCACAATATCATCTTCCTGGATGTTATGCACAGTCCTTATCCTATCTCCCTTGTGAGGACACTATTTATACATGTGGTATCCTTCACACCCCCAACACTTTATGGGTCGTTGTCTTGGTCTCTTCCTTGAGTGATCTGTCATTTTAGGTTTACCTTGTTATGATTTCCCTTGCTGATATTCTTGAGAGTTGTTCCCGATGAAAGGCGAATCGAATCCTTTCTTCCTATGATCTTTCTTTCCTTTCTTCTTGTCATCCCAATATTTTTGAAAAGTTGGCCTCCCCTTGTTCTACTCATACAAATATTTATCCTTCCTCAGGACTCATTCCAAGGTGTTAAGCTCATAAAATTGGATTTTATCCTTATAAAATGATGGTAACCCTTTCAAGAACCTATGTATTTTTACCTTCTCGTCCTTGATGAAATCTACATACCTTAGAAGCTCTAAGAATTTCCTCTTATAATCCTCCATGGTCATGATTCCTATCTTGAGCTCGAAAAATTCTTGCATTTTCTTGTCATAGTAGTGTTTTTATAAGTACCACAACTGTAAGTATTTCTTGAACCGTTTCCAAGAAATTCTCTTTTCCTCAATATGCTTGACCTGCTTGAGTTGTTCCACAGCATGGAAGCCTTCCTCTAAAGATGATATATGGAATTTCTTGCTTCTATATTCGATGAATAATCGTGCAACAAAAATGTTTTCTCATGCCCAACAACCAAGCTTTGACATATTCTCCCTTTCTATGCTCTCCATCAAAAGTTGGTGGCTTGAGCTTCCTCAACTCTCCTTGAAAAATATCCAACTTATGCCTCCTCCTCTGATGTCTGATAGGGGACACACTTAGGATACTCTATGATTATGACAACACTTGTTCTCTTCTAATTGAGTGTCCATCTGAATGATAATGTCTACTAACACTTCTTGTGTGTCAAGATCCCCTGGGATCATCCCTCCTATCATGAGATCTGAGTGCAGATGCATGTCTTGCACTAGATGCATGTTCTGTGCCAGAATATTTATGGATTTGTCTTTGCAAGTTATCCAGACTCTGTAGTAGTTGAGTATTGATTTGATTAAGCTCCTCCTAAGATCTTATCAACCTTTAATTGTATTCTTTGTAGCTCTGCACTTCTTTATGAAATCTTCTCATAGTCTCCACCAGCGCCATAAGCTCCACCCCATTTCTATGTATACTGGACTTAATTTCTACATTTCCTAGGTTGATATGTAAACCTCTAATCTCATCCTGATTGATAGAAGGTCCTTGTGCATAATCCATCTCTCTAGTCCTCATTTAGGAATGAGATCTAGTTTTCCTATACCTCTAGCTCTACAAAAAATGTGCATGCAACAAATACTGTTAGAATCATGCATATTGTAAAATTGTCATTATTTAAGCTATAGGTCATTCACCTCAATTTTTGAAGAACACTGATACACTAACCAAATATTTGAGTTTTCAAATATAATATCCCCTAGATTGTTTTTCCAATGACTATATTTATGCCTCATTTTGATTTCTGAGCTAGGAGTTACGACTTTCTAAATATGCCATTTCTACTCAATTGTGCCCCTTTTGACTACTACAATTTGGTTCATAAGCCAACGTTTGCCCCTTGTAGAAGAAAATTTGGAGAGAAATAAGAATTTTTTTATATTGGACACTGATATTATTTGTGATTTTGAGTACTTGGCATATTCCCGATTGGTAATATGATGCTTCCTTCAAATTCTACATCAATCTAGATTTTTCAACTTCGCCCTTTTCGCATTTTCTCCATAGAATTTTTAGAAAATAATTTCTATCTCCAAAACGTAGCAATTGTGAAAAATTTACTAAGACAAAGTTATCCAACTAGCCGAGGAAGTAAAATGTCAAGTAAATAAAATTTTCCATGTTAGTGATCTGGGGTCCCTTTTCCTACTCCAAAGATTTCAAAAATCCCCTAAAAGTGACATGTAATAGTGGATTTTGCTTTGTTTTTTCACCTCCACTCCAAACCCTTTGGAATTGGGCCAAAATCCCAACTTGGTATAATCAAGTCTCTTTTTGGAATTATTTTAAAATTTTCATCTTCATCTGGGTCAATCTCACTAAGCACTGTTATCCCAAACTTCTAGGGATAACTAAGGAGAT
Organism: Picea glauca; assembly: GCA_000966675.3. Taxonomy (NCBI): domain Eukaryota; kingdom Viridiplantae; phylum Streptophyta; class Pinopsida; order Pinales; family Pinaceae; genus Picea; species Picea glauca. The sequence goes on along the minus strand of JZKD02S1675510.1, from coordinate 270,874 downwards.
GATGTCTCGAGGCCCTCAGGTTGCAGACATGGAGTGTCGAGAGACAACTTGACTAGCAGTGTCCACTTGCATAGATCGAGACCCACCTCACCACCACAACTCCAGGTTCATCATGACGACATCCACCACATTAGTTGGCCTCCAGAAGACACTGGGTCTTACTCCATGAGGTACAAGTCAAGTATTATGGTGAGTGTCATTTCAATATTTGAGGCATTTGGATTTGTTGCATCTATTACTGCTTTTGATTATGTGACGTTTGCTTGGACATTATGATCTTTGCCCTCTTTTACTTTGGTGGTTGAAATTATGCCCTAATAAGTGGGTCACCCTTAGGGATAGGTTTTCTACTGGGAGGTCCTCTTGACAAGTCATCATTCCACTCCCGACCATACTTGTCACTTTCCACAATTCATCCCCTCATCTCCTTGTCTTTTGGGATTTTCAGTTGTACTGACCCAATAGGGGGTTGTCCTTCATTTCATGGGAAGAAGGGGTTGAAAGCCCAGAGGCTTGTAGTGGACAAAATATAAAATCCAAACCATTAACCTTATAGATGCTCGCCCAGGGATCCCGAGGACAATGAAACGTCTCTCATGAAAATTGATGGGACCCGTGAAAGAATAACTAATAACAAATGCCAACCAAGGAGGGTCATGTGTGGGCACTGATTTTATTGCTTAGGTAGAACCCCCACACATGTTTCCAACTTGGGGAATCATTATGAGACTACGATAGAGTCAAGGTGGGCACAATTTGTATTGCTTAGGTAGAATCCCCACCTTGGATTCAACTTGGAAACATCCTAAAAAAATTAAAGGCAATAAATGGGCTTGGAAAAAGGTTGGATTGAAAACGAAGGTGCAACACACCCTCTACAAAGGCACCCATAAGTGAGACACTACAACCCCTTGTATGTCATGAACCCCATGCCCAAAAGTATTCCCCTCATTCATGACACCTCATCCACATGACTTAGAAGGAGGCCCCCGAGGGAAACACCCCTAAACTTGAGGTACGATTCACCCAATAGGTTGTTTTGTCAACCCTCCCATAACTAAAGTTGGAGAATTGCATAAGGTATTTGAGCATTGGTTTATTTTAATGAGTTAGTTTGGATATACATGCTTAGATGGATCTTTTATTTATTTGATTTACTCATCACGATGCTTTGACTTGAGATCCTTGGTGGGTGTATCCATTTGTTTTTGCAGGACCTAACTGGTGGAAAATTTTGGAGGAACAAGCCTAGCTTGGGCTTCCATGGAGCTTGAAGCCCACAGGTTGGATGCCAAGGGCCCACATGAAGAATCACAGACACATGCCTTTGGAGGCCTAGAGGACACCTTGGAGGATCTTACCCAACCCCTACATGCCAAACAATTTTCTTGAAAGAGGAAAAACGTCACCTTGTTGGAGCTTGATGTCACAAATGGGCTAGGTTGTGGTGGTGATGTGACACTTGGCACTTTGATGAGGATTTGTGCCTTGATTTAGTGGAGAGAGGTCCTAACACCCTGGAAGATGGATTTTGGAAGCCCAACGTCCCTTCTCCAATATCAATGACTTGACTTAAAATGCCAAAAGGTACCCAAAAGGAGGGTGACATTATGTTTTAGGGTTTCTTTCATGTGCACAGGTATGAATTAAATAATATTATTTTGTAAAGGGGAAAGATTATGGCTTTTGACCCCTTATCTCGTGGTTTACCCTAAATTATGTGGACAAATTATGTTTAGAACATTTTGTATAAACATAGATAATTTGTATCTCATTTTGATGATAGCTCTCACATTGTGAGAAGCCTTCCTCGCTGAAATTTGCACCCTCTTTGGGAAATCTCTATCTCTTGCATTTTTGGTGGACTTATCTTGGTAAGAGGAGGTTTATCTTGTCATTTCTTGGACCAGGTAAGGATTTTATCTTGTTGATGCTTCATTTCTTGGTTACAAGTTTTATTTGATAGACTTCTTGCAGAGTATAAGGATTTACAACCCCACCATTATCTATCATTTTTGTCTAGAAATTATTTGTTGCACAAGGTTTTACTATGAGAAGTAAAAGGGTTTACACCCTCCTAGTATCTTGTAGTTAACATTTGATTGCCTTGGAGAGTAAAAGGGTTTACACCCTCCTAGTATCTTGTAGTTAACATTTGATTGCCTTGGAGAGTAAAAGGGTTTACACCCTCCTAGTATCTTGTAGTTAACATTTGATTTCCTTGGAGAGTAAAAGGGTTTACACCCCCAAGGAGATAACACTTGTTAGATATTCATTTGTTTGAATCCATAACCCAATAGCCAAAGGCACTAAAAATAATTGCACTGAAGAAATAAAATCTTGCATTGGTTAACGTGAAAAATCAGGATTTTGAGGTTTTTTAACTTGGAATTAATTTTATGCTTTATATGCTTGGTTGAGCCACTAGGGCATCACCTTTTTCCAAGTGCTTCTTGATGCTATCATAAAATTATTCTACATCCATTAGGGCTGCACAAACCCTAACACAACTTTCTTAATAATTCAGAAATCAACCATCAAAAGTTGTTAAAAGTTTGCCCCTACAATCTACTAACCCTAGCACAGTTTTTGGGTGGATTGTTGGCAATTTTTGGTGGTTGATCTCTTTGTTGTAACAAATTGTATGCTACATACATAAGGCCACAACTATATCTCTAAAGTATTATTTTATTTCAGTCTTGTTTCATGCTAAATTCTTGCTCTTTCATACTTGAGTTAACTAGTCATTGCTAGCTTGTCTCTTGCAATATTAAACTAGAATTTTAGAAACTTTATTTGCAGCTCTTGTTATCATTTTGTTGCTGATATATATTACTGTTTATTTCTACAATTAGGGAAAACAAGATTAACTTGCTTGTCCAACATAATATTGGGCTTGTATCTTCATTTTCCTTGTGTCTCGGGAAGGTACAATCACTACTTGGAAAGTCTATTACATTGTGGCATATCTTCTACCATCTATGAGGATGTTTTCAAGCACTTATTATTTTCCATCATTGACCTATAGGGGGAATATTCATCATCTTTTCATTTTCCATCTCATTCCCCCTAGGGTCAGTGGGATTCCCCCCTTGAGGTGATTACTTCATCTCTAAAGTGACGACAATACCTAGCTAAGGTGATAGTCGGTAGGGTTTCCCTTAGTTGTTGCCATCTTATGGCTGGGCCAGGCTTATCCCAACGAACAACTTGTGCGATAACAAGCACCACCTTATTCTTCAAGAAGCACTAATTTGGATTTTCTAGAAAATTGAAGCAAAATTGGTCAGTGACCAACATTGACACTTTTATAGGATTTCTCACTATGGACATACCCTTTAAATTTTATCCGATTTTGAGTTTACTTGTTGTTGCTTTGGCCAAAACAATTTTTTGTCTCCAGACTGTTTATTAATCTTTCTAGTCTTTCTCGTCTTCTTTCCTTCTCTCATTTTCTCTTCTCTTTTATTCTTCTTCTCTTCTTTTCTTTTCTTTTGCGATGTGTTGCTTGAGAATTATTTTCTTGTGGAAATGCATTGTCCCTTAAAGATATTTTCATCGTGATGATACATCGCTCTACTCAAGCCCTTCTTATTTCATTGATAATTTATTTCTATGTCGATACATCACTCCAATTATTTATTACTTGGCCAATACATTGCTCCGATAATATATTTCTCCCTCAAGACTCTTCTTTTTCCAAAAAATATTTTCTTTCTTGCCGAGACCCTTCTCTTTATCAATGCAAATTATTTACTTTGTCGACGACGTATAACACCATCTTCTTTCATTTTGGGTGATGTTTCATAGTGGACCTATGTAGGTATGGTGTTGCAACCAACATTCTGATACCAATATTTAGCATTCCCGCTCCTAACCCAAAAAATAATATGCTACCCATTAAAATAAATGTGCTCATCATGATAAATATGCCCATGCATCTAACATGATTCCTCTTTTTTTTTTTTTTTTAATATGAACGCCACTATTTAGAATACACAATGACGTTTAACACTTGGAACATAGAGTATATATAGTAATTAAAAACCATAAATAAAAGCAGTGAGAAGAACACTTATCTTTATATGAAAATGCATAACTAGCTGCAAACGTAGGATGTTCTACCCAACCATTGTTTCTCCAGCTCTCCCATCAATAAGTCACCTCAAGGATGGGGCTATGAATCCATAAGAAAGGGTGTCTCATATGGCTAGATATTGTCCACTCATAGCCTAATAAAAACCCACAACAAGCTAATTCCTATAGCAATTCCAATCCACCGGTTCTCTTTCCCCTCAACCTGCACAACCCAGGGTATGGGATCCCCTTCTCTACCACACAATCCCTCAGGCTATCCCACTTCCTTCTAGGGCTCCAACATAGGCTGGACATGAAATCTATCTATTGGGGACTCCAAGAATTCCAAATGTAACAATAATTATAACACTAACAACTCACTTTCTCCCTTGGGTAAATTTCCTTCCACAAAAAATTCTCTTACATGCCTATAGCGTAATTATTCATGCATTTACTAGCTCCAAGAAGCTTCCCTCAAAACCCACTATGGCTACTTTCTCTTTCCCAACACTCCACACATTTTCCCTCTCTTCTACCCAACTATAAAACTATCCTTCTCTCCCCATTTCCTTGTCTCCCATGCATGTTAACTCTCACATTTCCCAAAGTTGATTGTACTCAATCCCATGCTTTCATTAACTCTATGAGGTGACTTTCCCCACCAAACCTCTTACATACATTCAATGATTGGGATTTTGGGATATTCAAGAAGGAAAATAAAAGGTTCATACAAAATAATTGAGAAAGTTGGCTTAGGATTTATAGGCATGAATAATTCCCCCCCTCGAACCCCCTCTCTTATGAAAACTTAGCCCCTATGACTCCATCTGTGTTTGTATGCATCTGGCGATGCATTTTATTTTATTATTTTCAATATACAATGTTTACATATTATATCTGTTGGACACACCGACTACACTGAGAGGGGGTGGGTGAACAATGTAGGGCTCTTTTCACAAAACTCACAAGTTATTGATCACCATTTACTCATTACTTATTGCTATCATTTATAACAGTTAAATGTGAAGATATATCAACAATATATCATCAACAAATCATCACCATAAGGAACACAAGGAACACAAGATGTATGTACAATTTTTTTTTAATTACAAACTACAATCCTTGGGTTATCAACAACAACAGAATAGAGTACAACTCTACAAGAGCACCAGCTCTATAATGCAAGAATCAGATTACACCCTCAGCACCAACTGAGATGAGGAAACAATCCTCAACAAATATCAATCTGTCAACAGGTACGCGACCTATCGGTAGTGCAACACGCGTATGTATGCACCCTACCAGCAGTACAAATCATGTATGTACGCGGCCAATCTATACTACAGCCTGCGTATCACATCTGAGTACTTAGGGTTTTCTCTTCAAGATAACTCAGATCCTCTACAACCTTCAATCACATTCTCTTCTGTCTTTCACTGTCCAATCTGACCCATAACCAATCACAACACATTCAAGCTCTCCAACAACTGACTCATGCTCCTCAATCATACATTATGATTTCTACTCAATCATATATAAGAAATCAACATAATATAGCAATCATATAAGTACTGAATCATAAGAGTTTTGCTCACTCCATCAACCAACACAAACAAAATCACAACAACCATACCAAGAATGCCTTGAGCATTCACCACACAAAAAACAAGAGTATCCATCAAGACAACAATGTAATCATACCAGAATTTCTATGGAAGATCTGAGCCCATAGAATGCAGATATGGAACTTGCTTCAATCTTCAAGAGCCTAGCACCATCTCACACACAAGTCTTCATGAATTCATCCACTGTACATGCCCTGTCCTCATTCAGCCCGCGTATGTACGTGCCCTGGCTCACATCACCCCGTGTATACCTCAGAAACTAGGGTTTCTGAACTTTCAAAACTTTTGCCATCATGATCTCAGCCTTACCAAAACTTTGATGTGTCCATGAGATCCTCCATACACTTTCTCTCTCAGAATAGATCTTCAATACATGCTTAAGAGATGCTCTTTTACAAGAGACCCTTGCCTCTTATTTATACTCTCCAAGTAGCTTCCTTAGAAGCATCTTCTATTTCACTTAACCTACTTCTAGGTCACTTAACCCATTTCTAGGTCACTTAACCCATTTTCCTCATTTTTAGGGTTAACCACTTTCCATAATTAGAAAGTTCTCCATTTCTTTATCATTTAAGTATTCCTTCTTGACTTTGTCACCTCACTTTATTATTTAAATAATCTTCTTTGATTTTGTCAGTTCACTTTATTATTTAAATAATAATTTCTTCTTTGCAAGCTCTTTGACTTCTTTGACCTTTTGGGGCTTCAAGCCTACATATGAGGGTCTTCCAACTTCGTAAGGCCATAAATCTCAAACCATGAGGAGTTATGTGACATTCCACATACCACTGGAAATGGCATGACAAGCACTATCCATCTAGGATAGTTTCACTGACAAGTTCACTGATCTTCATCTCATTATTCCACATTTAGGCATGGGTTCTCCAACCATACTTCTAGGATAACGTAGCCGTAAAGCATATTCCCGTGAGGGATTTCACCATAAGGGGACCACTTTGAAGTTCATTCATTTTTACACCTCATCAACCATGATAAGAAAATAACGATTCATCATTACATCAATCCAAATATGCATCATATATAAAAGAAACCACATCGATCCATATTCATCTTTGCATCATGTATCAATGAAAAATCATTGATCCATCTTCATCTATGCATCATATCAATGACAAATCATTGATCCATATTCATCTATGCATCATATCATATGACTATGATTCTACTTTACATCTATCCAATCTCATCAAGGACAATACATATTACATTAGTATGCTATGACAAGACATTGTTCATTTGACATCAATCATCAATCAATCAATCCTTCCTTTGGAATCAATCAATCCCTTGACATCAATCAATCACTTGACGTTAATCAATCACTTGAAATCAATCCTTTAACATCAATCAATCAATTGACATCAATCTTTGGCATCAATGAGAACATGATCCAACAATCTCCCCCTTTGGCATTGATGGAAATACCAACATTGATGTCAACACCAATCATTGATGTCAACATGTAGACAAGGCATGCTCTACATCAATAGTCATCAATAACATCAATGTGACTATCTCTCCCCTTTGACATCAATGGCAAAGGGTCATTCTTCTCTTGGGGTTGCTTCCCCTGCTTGAACTCTCCTTGGGGCTACTCCCCCTGTCTGAATGCCTTTGATCTTCCTTTGAATAATCTCTCCCCTTTTGAACAAGGGATATCACTCTAATTTAATGCTAAAGACACATCGGTGATGCTCCCCCTGTGACCATTGCTCCCTATGGAATTATGCCTCTGTGCTCTTTCTCCAAACATAGGGTTCTTTCCTCCTAGAATCATGGAAAGAAGAATGACTCCCCCTATGGGTATGTCTCCCTCTATATTCTCTACAATATGAACAATATGATACCACTGCAATATGGTTATGCTGCAAATGCTACTTCTCAAACCGCATCATAGATCAACTTCTCTTTCTATGATGATCCTTGGACCTGTCCATGCATCAAATTTGTTCCATACCAAACATCATGAAGAAAAATATATGTCAAAAAAGAAATAGAGATTCATGAATAAAAGTATCAACCAGGTTCATCCTATACCAAAATGTGTGCTCACCATGCATGACATCCATGTACATCAACCATGTCCATCAACATCATACAATGTGCCAAAAGATATCATCGCTAGAATGTATCAACCATATGCCTCTACCAGCATGTCAGCCATGTGATTCATATCACTCATGATATGCTTCTATCATGAACCAAGTTCCATAACCATGTATCTTAATTAATCAAGTGTCTCAACTAGATCATCCAATACATGATCTACCAAGGTATGTGCTAATCAAGTAATACCAATGGTGTACTTTTAGCCAAGTACTTATCATACAAACTTATACCACCTATGAGTGTACCAAACTTGTACATCAACATGTATCACCAATTGTACCAAGCAAGTACATCAACCATGCACCAATACCACAACAATATGAATTACAATCAAGATGTGTCCTCATACATGTATGCCAAATCTACCATAAGACATGTGCCAATCAAACTGCTAGTAGGTGCCTCTACCAATGTACTAGAAGTGTACCAATCATGCATCAACTATAGATCAAGATACAACTCATCAATGATGTACAACATGATCATCTCATCAACTCACCTATTGTTCCTGAGTTTATGTTTTAAGGCTATAAAACATACCGTAAAGGCATTCGAAAATAATTTTACTAAAAAGATTTGGAAATAAGGAATCAAAGAAAGATCAGAACAGATTTAGTTTCTCAACTGTCTCTGTCTTGCTTCCTATTTCTCTTGGATGCTAATGTCTCACTCAATAGCAGCCCATGATCGTTCTAACTCATCCCTATTGGTCGTTGTTTGTAAAATAGTGTTAAATAAATTTAGGGCAATGTCGGTTTGATCCTGAAGGCCCGATTCTACGTTAGGTTGTCTGCTATTAGGGACAATCATGGATGATAAAGTTTATAAAAGGGTTTTTAATCAATTGGTTACTTCAGATTTCTAGAGATGAGATCAATGAAAACAATTTTAAAATCTATGACAGTAATGTAAAAACACATTCAAGGCCGTTTCCTGGTTTAGTAACAATTTTGAAATTGTAAACAACGAAACACAATACAGAGAAATATAAGGCTTTTATCAGGAAAGAATCTTATATTTCAATTAACAATGATGAAAGAAAAACAATATTTATAACAAAGTTAAATATTAAGGAACATAAGGTTTTACAGGTCTTAAAATTACTAAAGTAATTTCAGAGGAAAACCTGTGATACGTTCAACATCCAAACCAAT
>JZKD02S1675510.1:221611-238639 GCA_000966675.3 Picea glauca | reverse complement strand
AAACTGTGTTGATGAGAGAAAAAGCACCAGTGGAGGAGCATTCTTTCTGGGTGACTCATTAGTTGCATGGATTAGTAAAAAACAAGGATCCATTTCATTATCCACTATAGAGGCATAATACATTGCTTCTGCTACTTGCTGCACACAAATTTTATGGATGATACAAACTCTTGTAGATCTGAAGGTAAATTACACTGATCCCATTCCAATTCATTGTGATAACACCAATGCCATTAGTGTCTCCAAAAATCTTGTTCTTCATTCCAAGACTAAGCATATTCCAATCAAGTACCATTTTCTCAGAGAACAAGTTACAAACAGAATTGTCCAACTAAATTATATACCTTCTACAGAACAGATTGCTGATATCTTTACTAAACCATTAGCAGCGACCCCTTTTGGATATCTTCGTCAAAAGTTGGGGGTTATAATCTCTTGTGCCTAATCTGTTCACCTAGTCAGGGGGAGTACTTATTGAATATCTAGTGTATTTCCAAGATGCTTATAGTCTACAGGGGGAGTATGTTTTGCAACAGATCAGGGGAAGGATATTACTTCTTTGACATTGATGTCAAAGGGGGAGAAAAGAGTTCGGGAGAGGAGATCCGAATGTATGCAGGTGCTGAGATCTGAATGCATGTGGGTGCTTGAATTGCCATCAATGCCAAAGGGGGAGATTGTTGGCAAATATTTAACAGACAACGAATGGCATAGCTACAGGAAGAGAAAATGACATAAGTACAGAAAGAAGGTACAGAGGATTGTTGGAAAATATTTAACAGACAGTGAATGCTTGTCATTGATGGCAAGTACAATGGTGAAGATGGCATGAGTACGGCAGTTTGTGATCAAAAGGCAAACAAAATATAAGTCCGGAAAGATCCAATGATTGAAGGAAACGCAACATTGACAAAATGATCGAAGGCTCGAGAAGAATTTCTGATCGTTGGATCCCCTCCAAAATTCCCGACAGCATGAGGGCTGTCAGATCTGAATAAAGACAAGAAGAGTGCATTGAAGAGGAGGATAGATCTCAGGCATTAGATCCAAGCACAAGGTCCGACCACCATTGGATTGAGGAAAACCTGCACGATCTTTAAAAATGCAAGGAGTAGAGGGCTCACAAAAACTCAACGTAATCTGATCCTTCAAATCAAGATCACATCTAAACCGTTGATTGGAGTTTCGAAGATCGTGTGTTGGAAATGTCAAAGAAACAATGCAACAAGAATCTCGATTTCTCGATATGAAAAATAACAGCGTAATTTGAGCCGTCAAATCAAGATCACATCTGAACCGTTGATCGGAGTTTCGAGGATTGCGTGGTGGAAATGTCAAAGAAACAATGCAACAAGAATCTCGATTTCTCGATATGAAAAAACCCGACGTAATCTGAGCCGTCAAATCAAGATCACATTTGAACCGTCGACCCGACTCACGTCAGCAGACCATGTCATCTAGGAACACGTGTCACAACTTGGTAATGACAAGTGTCAGACTGATTCAACATTTCAGGCACATGTAAGTCATGAATCAGAGTGACACGTGGTAGTATTCAACACGTGTCAATCCATGTGTGACATCATCAGATGGACACCTTGTCGGAGTTTCGGGGATTGAGAGTTGGAGATGTCAAAGTTTTTTAACATCAAGAATCCCGATTTCGCGATATGTGAAATCACAATTTAATCGCAGCCATAGAATAGAGATGTAATCTGGACCATTGATCCGACTTCTTTACGGAGTGTCGAGGATCGGGAATTTGAAGTGACAAAAACACCGAACATCCAGAGTGCCAAAATCGCGATGAGTGAAATCCCAACTTAATCTGAACCGTCAGATCTAAATATGATTTGGATCGTTGATCTGACTGCTTTACAAAATTTTGTGGATCAGGATTTGTAAGTGAAAAGAACATTGATCATAAGGAATGCCGAAATCTGATTTAAAGGGAAGATTAATAAAGTTCATCCAACGGTGCGGATAAACTTGAATGTGATCGGAGGGTTACTGTCCCCTCTCACAGTTAACTATTCAGTTATGAATTTGTTAAAAGAAACAGACTCATGATTGAAAATTAGTTAGCGTTTCAGTTGCTAGAACAGTTGTCCTTGTTTTGCCTAAGGAAATGCGAAGTGGAACCGTCGGGGAAATGTGTATAAAAGAAAATGAGACAAAATGTGAAAGGTTGGTTGTTTCAGATTGAAAATGAATGAAACAGTAAGAAAGGGAAAATGAGAGGATGCATAGCACGAGACTTGAAAATGTGCAAAGTGAGATGAAACGCAGAGCAGAAGTAGAGAAGAACGACAGAAAGAGCAAAAGCAGAGCAGAATGACAGAACAAGTTGAAGATGAGCAGAATGAGAGAACGAGTTGATGCAGAGCATACCTGCTGAATAGATAGAGGAAGAGAAGAGCAACATAATAGTGTGTAGAAGACTAGATTTACAGAACAAAGAAAGATTGGTAAGAACTGATTTATCTATAAAGTTGACTGTTTATTTAGCCATTCATATTCTAGGGAGGTTGGGAGGTGCTTGGGAGGACTATTGTCCTCAGAGGTTCAAGTGGGAGCTTGAACACAAGAAGTTGTAGCTTCCATCTGGTTGTAGCCAGAGAAACCAGGGTGGCAGGGTGGTGCAAGGGAGAACAAGTGTTCTCTATTATACAAGTTGGAGCCTGTGTAACTGGAAGTTGGTGCTTCCATCCAGTTGGTGCTGGAATATTCAGGGAGTTGGTGTTTCCTTCTAATGGGTGCTAGAGAAACCAGAGAGTTGGTGCTCTCAAACAAGTTGCATCTTGTAAAATAGAGGTAGCAACCTCACATTGAGTTGGTGCTCAATTAAAGATGATGTACAGAACTTAAAAGACTTCCTATCATTTCGAAGAAGAAGAGGTTTTCTCCCTTTATGGGTTTCCTCGTGAAAATATATCTCTGTGTATACCTTGTGTGTGACTGATGCTTTTTACTTTTACTGTCCATATGCTATATAATGTTGATGATCACTTGAAGAAAGATTAAGAATTTATTAATAGACTAAAAATTGTTTAAGATCAAAGACAACTGATTCACCCCCCCTCTCAGTTGTATCAGTAATTTCAACAATAATTGTAGTATGCTCTTCTCCCCGCACCCATAAACGATCTAGGAGAATCAGAAGGGATTTATTTTTTTAGTGTCAGAAACATCATCGTCCATTGTTGTATAATTAATGAGGGGACATCCACTTGCATCATGCCAAAACACGTATGGCAACAATTGGGATCGCCCGAGTTAGTTCACTCGACAATCACCCTCATAGATTATGATGGTCGACCCTCCCAACTAGAGGGTCTCTATCAAAATGTACCTATAGAATTGGGGGGAAAAACAATATTGATTGGCATTGAAGTTATAGAATCCAAATTGGATTACAATTTGCTTTTTGGAAGAAGCTACATGTACACCATGCAAGAAGTAGCGTCGTTTATATTTTACACAATGCTCTTCCCTCACAATGAGAAGATCGTCACTACTGACCAACTAACCCATTATGAACCTAATCGGTTGGGGCACATCGATAATATCCTTCCACTTATCTGCTCTAGAACATACCTTTTACCAATGGTAGACGTCAAACTAGGGATCTTTCATGACCCATAATTAATCACTTCATACCAAGTGTTATCACCTATTTTCGCAGGGGGATGTTTTCCTTTGGAGTTGGCCATTGGGTGACCAAATGAAAAAGAAACGGGCTTTAAAAAAAACCCATAATTGCTCTTCATCCAAAGTGGGGGCACGATTGTGCAAAGGCACGCACATTCTTGGTCGATGGAAAGCCATCAAGCATAGGCTCAGTCTCAGCCGTCGGATCCATCAGACAATTCGGGTCAGTGATTCACCGGTATTCGGGATCTAAAAGTTGCTCGAAGTTTAGTGCCAGGGAAAAGGCTCGAGATCAATGGATGAGAAAAGTCTTAGTCTGGACCGTTGGATTAGATTTTCGCGATTTTGTGAGTCGGGAAAAGAGGACAGAGTTATGAGGACTCGCAAATCGTGAAATAATCTGAGCCGTCCAACTAGAGGAGCATGCATCAACAGATAAGAAAAATCATGATTTCATGTTTCAGAGGTTTCAACATGGAGTAAGGAGCGAACTCCCGAAATGTGAAATCACGAAGTGCTCAAATAGTTGGGCCCATGGTCGCAGCCCAAGGTCATATCGAAGTGGGTCCAGGGGGGAAGCGCCCATCATGAGGAGCCTCAGCCATCAGATGCATAGAAGATATGACGGTCGATCGGAGCAGGGCCATTTCGCATATCGAGTATGGGGAGATTTTGGTCATGAGAGATAAAAACACCAAAACGCAAAATCCCGAAATATCATATGGGACAAGCGCTAGGTCATGACCTGAGGTCACATGTAGGTAAAGGAGCCGAGTTCACGTGAGTTTCTCTAAGAGCCAAAATGCCAGTGTTGGCTACAAAAAGAGGTTGTTGCATTTTCTAGGTGCCAAATCGATTCGGCTTCGTCCTGATCCCAATGAAGCAGTTAATGAAAGCGAGGGGAGGTGGTTGAAGCTTTAACTCACCCCATAAAGTAAAAGCGTGGAGGATTCGATCATGGAAAACATAGCTGTCAGCTCATGGTACCCTTGCAAGTGGTTTTTCCTGTAAGCCCATACCGAGCTAAGCTTGCATTTGAAAGAGGAATACCTGCACAGTCTGGCTGAGAAGATGTTGCGCCATGGAATCTCAAGCATGCCTTGCTAGGTGATTTGTTTTGAGTATAAATAGTTAGTTTTGATATTTGGTAAAGGGTTGATGGTAGAGAAAAGCTCCCGTATTGTAAAGTTTTAATGAAGCTGCTGGTTCTCTGGTTATGTCGTTGTAGTCTAAGATTTCTTGTTTAGTGACAGTTAGCTTTCTTACTCCCTCTTGTTTCCCTCTAATGCTGAAAGAGTTCATGATTGACTAATTCACTTGAATTATTGTGACTGCATTATGATGAAAGTTTGATTATAGTGTTGTTATAATTCATTTTAGTTTCTTTGAGATTTAAATTCAAGAAGTTCTAGTGCTTAAATCTTTCCTCTTTGGGCTGTTGGAAGATCTGATGTCTACAACAAACCTCTACATTTTTCTCACCAAAGTCTTCCTCCTACTCACCTTTACTTCAACCTACTGACTGAATTTGAACCAAGATCTCACCTGCTTGTGCATATCAGTCTAGTTTTCTTAGTTAAGATGATATTTACTTGAGATTGCGCCCATTTGACCTTTTTTACAACCAACCTGTGACATAAAACTATGATGGGTATTGGGCGTACCTTTTCCACAATCCAGGGGTGACTTCTGGTGATGACACCAAGGATACAACCCTCCCATCCCAAGCACAAATCAAGTTTGTTTCGTTACCTCAGATGGAAGATACATTCCCAATGACCCTCCCCTAAAGGAATCATTGAGCCACAACTCCACCTCTACTCCTAACCACAAGCACTTCCCGAGGAACCCCCCTTACAACCTTCCTAGGAGAAATTATATGAAAACCCACCCACGATGGGTCAACTCCCTATTTGGAAAATGGTCCCACAGACCGTTAGCCAAATACCCTTCTTTATCCTCCCCTTGGAGTAACAACATACCAGGTTGTTGCTACCCTCACCTTACCGAATATGGTGATAGCTATCCTTGTATGGTATCTCGAACCACCGACTATGGTACCAGGATTATCTCTTCCACCTCAGCCCATAGTTTCAGGTCCACAACCAATGGCTCAACCACCCACTCATCCAACTGATCACACAATTGGGAGCACTATTACCACCATAGGAAGCCCTGATACTGATAGAAGGGGCAACACCACTAACCAACACGACACCAGAAAGAAGAAATAACCCACACTCCCATCCCTCCCCATGCATCCAACTCCCATGCATACTTTGTGCTTTTGTTGGACACCCAACCAACCTTTTCCCCATGCTACCCAAACTATGGAATCTTATTCTGAAAACATTAACTACACCATTATTACCAACACCTATAGCCACACTGGAAACCACCAACCCTTCCTCCTCAGAACACAACGGTTTGAGGACTAAGCATGTCTGCGATATCTTATTAGAGTATGGCCATTACACTCACCACTGACTGAATCTCCCCCAATTTCGAGACACCCTAGAAATAGTGTTTCAAACCACATTTCTTGCATCCTTACAAACAACCCCATCCACACCTACTATTACTAACTTTCACTATGTTTCCACCTCAATAAATGAATACATGTGACACCCTTGTGCATTATGTGAACAACCAAACCACTTCACATACATGTTTCTCCTTGTTATTGATTCTCGGGTTAGGCACATGGTCACTTGGCCACATGTTCCCCTACATGATTCCCCGTGTAACACTTTGACAATAGTCATCGCCCCACCAGTGGATCCCATGATACCAAGACTATAATATTTATATATAACCTCACTAGCCATTCCCATTCCACCATGATGTGAATAATTCCTGTTGAACCCACCAAATTTGCCCATAACTCCCATTTAAGATATTCTCCCTCCCCAAAATCCATATACACTGGATTTTTGTATGGATATTTGGTTCTTGATGTCTAGTGAAGCACCTCAACCTCCTCCCATGGGTCCATCCACCTTGGGCATGAGCGATGATAGTCCCCCTTCATCTCACACAACTTCCATAGATGATCCTTCCATCATTCCCATGAATCTCACTCAATCCATTTCCCTGTCTACCTCCTCAGCCCACCCTGCTACAGACTCATTTTACTCCTTCATTTTTCAATCAGCTGAAGAAATTTTGGAAGCTCTATGCACACTAAACTACACATGGGATTCCTTTCACCACCGATCCTTCTTCTTAGATCACAATTCCTTTCAACCGCATTCAAATGCTTTAGTCTATGCCATTTAAGCTAAATATTTCATAACCCCTAGCCATGTGGATTGGTTAAAAAGTCCCATACCCACACATGATGCCTTTGAGGAAGGGAATATGGAAAACAACTCCTTCATAGTCAAAATAGGCATCTCTATTAAACCTAATGTCGTGGAACAAATCACTCTAGGTGTCGCATGCTCTCTCGAAGAAATCATAGCATATAAGGTCCTCTTCCAAGAATTTTGGGATGTTTTTTCATGGTCCTACACAAAGATGCCCATATTAGAACCAACCATTGTGGAACGTCGTATCGACACATGGCCCGATGTTTCTCCCATTTGACAAAAGTAATGACCACTCCACCCTTATAAAGCTATTTCTATCAAAGTTGAAATTGATAAGTTGTGTACCACTGGCTTCATCTACCCAATAGCATACACATAATGGGTATCCAATCCCATCCCTGTCAACAAAAAATAGGGCACTATTAGGGTATGCACTAACTTCCATGACCTCAATCAAGCTTGTCCCTAAAACAACTTCCCTACCCCATTCATTGACCAATTTATCTATGCTTGTGCTGACCATGAAGTCCTCTCACTCATGGACGGGTTTTCTAGCTATAACCAAATTCAAATTTTCCATGTTGACCATTACAAAACAACATTCACAACCCCCTTGGGCACATTTTTATATCGCATAATGCCCTTAAAACTTAAAAACATAGGCACCACCTTCGAATGTGCCATGAAATATGCATTTCACGATCTCACTCACATTATCCTCG
The DNA here is from genome assembly GCA_000966675.3 of Picea glauca. Classification (NCBI taxonomy): domain Eukaryota; kingdom Viridiplantae; phylum Streptophyta; class Pinopsida; order Pinales; family Pinaceae; genus Picea; species Picea glauca. The sequence goes on along the minus strand of JZKD02S1675510.1, from coordinate 230,955 downwards.
CATACTTGGATGACCTCACCGCTTGTTCCAAACAATGCTCCCAACACATAGAAGATCTACAGATCATCTTTGAACACTGTCGATGATACACTATTTGTCTCAACCCTCTGAAATATGTCTTTTGTGTCACTACAAGATGTTGTTAGGATTCATCGTCTCCCAATACGACATCGCTATATACCCCCTTAAGGTCCAAGCCATCAATGAGATTCCTCCTCCCCAAAACCTACAACAATTGCAAAGCCTCCAAGGAAAATCCTTTTTTTACAGCATTTTGTTCCCGACTATGCAATCCGTGCCTATGGATACTTATGCTTACTACGTTGTGATGTCCCATTTGAATGGGACCAACATGATGAAACTACATTTGATTCTCTAAAAGAAGAAATAAGAAAATAACCCTTAATTAGTCTCCTAGACTATGATAAGGATTATACCCTGTACTTGTCCACCTCAGAGGTTTTAGTTGCAAGAGTGCTTTTCCAGGTAGGCGATGACTAGTGCGAGCATGTCATCTACTATATTAGCAAAAAAATATCAAGGCCCCCTCTCAAATACAATGACGAGGAAAATATTTCCCTCGCCGTTTTCCTCACATTTCAAAAGTTGTGTCACTACATCCTGCTTCGCACTACAACAATGGTGATCGATTCCAATATTTTGCACTATCTTCTTAGTCAACACTAGATGAATGGAAAATTCACTTGCTAGATTTCGATTCTCCAAGAATACGATCTAGATTTCACTACTCCTAAAAGAAAAAAAAAACCTCATCTTGGAAGAGCTCATGGTTGACTTACCATCCAACTCATTCAACCCCCCTATCAATGAAAGATTCTCGGATGAAAAATTATTTTTAATTTCATCTGATGACCCATGGTACATGGATATTATTTTCTATCTCCGAACACAAAAGTTTGACCCTCATATCTCCTGATATGACCGCCGTCAAATCCGTCACCAATCCTCATGCTACCTCCTTATAAGAGACGTTCTCTATCACATGGGCATCGACACCATTCTATGATGATGCCTCACCCTTGAGGAAGCATAAAAATTCCTCAATGATTGTCACAATGGCGCATGTGGAGGTCACCTCTATGACATGTCCACTACACAAAAAATAGTCCAGGTTGATTACTTTTGGCCCAACCTATTTCATGACTGCATCCACATGGTCAAGCATTACGACAAGTGTCAATTGTATGCATACAAATCCCGACCACCACCTACTCTTCTCCATCCTGCCATAACCGGTGGCCCCTTCTGTAAATGGGGCATTGATTTCATGACTTGCAAACCCCCATCCAACAATGGGCACAAGTATATAGTGGTCACGGTCGACTACTTTACCAAATGGGAAGAAGCCATTCCCACCTTCAATAATACAACATATACGTTTTCTCGCTTTTTCTTTAACCAAATTATTTCCCATTTCGGAGTCCCCCCTCCAATTGGTGTCTAACCACGAGAAAATTTCAAGAATGAAGTCTTTGCTGAGTTATCTAAAAAACTGGGCTTTACTCATGAATTCACGTCCCGCTACTACCCACATTCTAATGGGCAAGTCGAAGTAGTCAACAAGGTCCTTAAAACTATGCTACAACGAACTGTAGATAAGCATAAGACCAACTGGAATCACATGCTTTTCTCTGCCTTGTGGGCATATTAGACAATAGTCAAAACTGCCATTGGTTTCATGCCTTTCCATCTTGTTCATGGGGTGGAATCCATCCTTCCCATTGAGTGTGGAATACCCACTCTACGCATCGCAATCAAGCTCCTACTAGATAAAACTCCCATCGAGAAATGATTTCGCACTCTCGAATCTCTTGATTAGGATTGATGATACTCTTTACAAAATAATGAAGCAACCACGAAACAATCCAATTCCATCTTCGATTTTCAAGTAACCCTTCGGTCCTTTACTGAAGGATACCTTGTCTTGGCCTATGATATTTCACAGAACACCCTCGACCACAAAAAAATTCAATCTCTTTGGCAGGGACCCTTTATCATTCATCATTGCCTCACCAAAGGTGCCTAAATTCTGGCTCACTCTGAAGGGATCACACTCAAGGACTCGATCAACGAGTTATAACTAAATAAATTCTACCCTTAAGCGTAGCCACTCTACCTTAGGTTCTTCTTGAATTTCCCTACTGTTTTTAGTCTTTTTTCACACCACGCCCTATCACAACACGGGACTAATCCTTTGTCCTTGTTTTGGCATATGAATCCTCCATTCACTTACCACATGAGGTATGCTAATGGTTCCAACCGTTGGACTCAGAATCTTGCTTCGACAGCTTGGGTCGTTTACACCTCGGATCATGTGTTACTTCACTCAAGTGGCATATGCCTGGGTCCCACCAACAATAACCAAGATGAATATGCCACTATAATTGACCTTCTCTCAGAGGCCAGTCACCTCCATATTAATCACCTAAGCATCCTCTTATATTCCCATATCATCATCTTGCAGTTGAATAATGTGTATCATGTCTGTGATCCATGCATATACCGCAAGTACCTGCAATTTAAACTTCTATCGCAAAATTTTGAGTCATTCACATTTACTCATACTACTAGGAGCCTAAACCAAGTTGCAAACCACATGGCTAAAAAATGTACAATCGCCTCAGCCCCAAGGCTAGGCCCAAACAAAATATGTGCCCTCAACATCCACAAAATGGGTGTTCACAGACTCCTATACATCATACAAAATTGGGCCACGCCCATACTAGAGGTGTGACCTATGGAGCCCCTAACTCTAAAAAGTCACCAGCCGAAGGACCCACTAGTGGATCTTTGTCATCGCAGGGATCCCTCCCTCCCCAGCCTAGGGGAATCTCACTCATAGGGATGCGACCAGTCAATTCTGCTCCAACAATGGTCACCCATTGTACAATTGACCTCCAACTGCGGTCCACCCCTATACACTGCTCCAATATATGCTCATTCCATATGTGTGGCCATCTGTCCTCCAATTATCTATCCAAGACTTCCTGTAGTTGTCTTTTTAGTTCCTCCACCTCCTGAACCAATGCCATGGTATCATCTCTAGTCGGAGCCTACGATGGTCCCTACCCTCCGCATCTTGCACCTCCTCATCCGGATCATGTGCAAACGTGGCCTCCCTACTGTTGGGCCCCACATATGAAACATCACACAACATGTTTATGAGTCTCTATGTACAATAATTATATACATCACTAAAACCTCAAACATGCAAAACAAAACAAATATACCTCGATGATCCCACAACTCACCTGGTGGTAGTCACATATCTATAGATTTTAATGACAAAAATCAACAAGCTAATATTCTGTCAAACACTTAGCAACCTAGAGATGTTTGTCTTCATAAATTTCATAAATGCCTTAAACACACATTCGGAAATTACCATAAGCAGAAATACACATTGCTAAGAAAAATAGCAGCGAAAATAACACAGTGGACAACAAACCATAACACTCAGAAATTTACGCAAATGTCAGGGAAAACCTCAATGTAGGGAAACCCAACGAGAGAGAGAGAGAGATATATTATTCAGCTTCAAGAAAGTACAAAACAACAACAAAATATCACATTTCCAGCCAAGGGAAATACCTCACAGCACCAAAAATGTCCCAAAAATTGTCTCGAAAAATGTGCCAAATATGTACTATTGTATGGCCTCCTCGATACCTATTTTTCTGTGCCAACAGTCAGTTGTACGAACATAAATATGAAATTTGCCTCAAAAACCGTGCCCAAAAATGCCTCAATTTTTGTGCCAAATACGTACGGCTATACAAAATCGTATACATTGTATGGATCTATATAGTACGACCTTCCACAGCAGAAAAATAATTCGGACCAAAACTCACAGAAAAGTTTTCTTGGGATTTGTGCCCTCCTTCCTTGGAAAATGTGCCCTCTTTGCTGTTCACTTTCTTCTCTCAAGCATACTCAGAAAATCTCTCTCAACTCCTCTCGATGTCTTCTCAGCATGTCTTGCACACTACCCAATACATTCTTTTATAATCTGAATATGACATTTTCCCCCCAAAGTGTCTTTTCACCTTGTCCAACCCTAAATCCAAAGGCCAAGATTAGATCTTGCCTTTTTCAAGATCAAGGGTCATGATCCATTCCCTCCAAAATGAATCACTTGAAATATTAAAGTGATTTCACTTTATTACATAAGTTCTTTATGAAAATAAAGTCACTTTAAAAATTAGAAGGTACACTTGATTAAAAAGTCACTTTAATAGAAGAACCACTTAAACCAACTTTATAAAAACTATTACAAAGTTAAGTGCCTGGTAGTGTAAATATTAATGTAACATCCGCATACAAGACAAAACATGCGAAGTACCTCCCAAGCTAAAAATATAACACTCCCTCTTAGCGAGGGATGTACTCGTTTCCATCTACATCATCTGGTCCCATCACACTATGCTCTGTAGGAGCTCCCTATGAACCTGGATCCATCCTCAATATCTGCACAGAACTCAAACTAGAAGATCTTCTCTTGGAAACATCCTGGAACCCTAAGCTCACTTCATATTGAGAATTGGTTCGATCAACCTGGCTAAGCCTCCTACCAGTGCTCAGAAGAGACTTGCTCTCTTCTCTTAGAATGCAAGATTGAATCCTTGGTGCCATTGCAGTCTCAGAAGCCTCCTCATGCTCCTCATTCGACACTGAATCATACATCGAATGTTGTCCTCTCAACATATACAACCTATCCACCCGGTTACCGATCAACTACAACTCTACCGGGTCCACTCCCTGCATGTATATAAATACATGTTCCCTTTTGAACAATATGCAATATCCTACATCCTCCAAGGCTGATACTGAGAGCAAGTTAACCCTCAAACCTGGAACAAAGAGAACTCCATCATGCTCCAAGAATCCCCCAAAATCGAGTTGGAATCTAACATTCCCAACTCCATGTACAACTTTCACCATACCACCTTCATTTACGACTTGTCGGCCAGGACCAATCTCTGTGAAATCTAGGAATACTCGCTAGATTTCCATCATGTGGCTAGAGGCTCTGCTATCCACAATCCATCTAATATCACCTCCAAATCCTCTGTTGCCGACACTGGAAACTAGGGTCACCAAAGAAAATTCCCTGTCGAACTTTGAAGAAAATCCCTCCATGTCTGCTGTAGCAACTATCTCAAGACCTTCTGGCTCCTTCTTCTTCTTCTTCCTCTCAGGACAATGAGAGGCAAGGTGACCCAACTAGTTACAACAATAGCATCTGAATTTACTCAAGTCCCTTCCAAAACTTCCTTTTATCTTTCTCTTTGCCGCAAGATCCACATTCTCATCATCTTTGTCTGTCTTCTATTCACTACTATGAGATCTTTCCCGGATCTCCTAAGTAAAATCATCCCACAGTCTTCCCCAATATGGTAGATGCTCACGTCCCACCACACACTTCACGAAGACTTCCCATTCTTTGGTGAAGTAATTTAAGGCTATCCTCACAAACTCAGAATCTGTAATGACCTCTCCAACAGTTGCCAACTCATATTTTACTTGAGCCACTCGGGTAAGATAAGAAGAGACACTCTCCTCCTTCCCCATCTTGGTATCATGAAACTTGGCCTTCAAGGCCATCTTCTAGTTCTCGTTCTTCGCCTCAAACAAGTTTTTAAGTGCATCCCACATCTCCTTGGCAATATTTTTCTCAGCCAAGTGTGGGATAAGGTGATCTTTCACCCCATTCATAATAATCCTATGAGCCTTGGCTTCCTTGACCTCATGCAAGTCCAAAGAAATAGGATCTGTTGCAGGAGGTGCCACGATAGAGTTGAAATAGTTATAAATTTTTTTCTCCTTGAGAACGTCTGATAATCGAACCTTCCACTGCAAGTAGTTGGAAATGCCATCTATTGTGCTACTTATATGACTAGTATAATGCACTCATTAATCATCAATCCAAGATTTGTAATCAACAGAGTTACAAGACACCAGTAAGAGAGGTAATTCTAATGTCACAAGTATAGACTAATCTAGATTATGCATGCTGGAAATAAAGAAATCTGTCAAATTGAAATGCAATTTGGTTGTCCTTCACAGAGAAGCTACCTACTCCATTATGGCACATGCAAGTATGAGATGGAGTCTTTCGATAAATCAACTCCGTTATCTGACCCAGAAAGCTAACTATGCAATCACACTTTGAAAAGGAAATCACACATCAATCATCAAGGCATAGCATGGATAGTTCAATAGCCAGTAAATTGGTATGATGTGGTTCACAATGATCTATTGTGAACTTCACTAGTTCTTTTCCAAATGTATTTGACTATTGCTTCCAACTTCTATGTTTACTAAGAGAAATCAAATTCATAGAAACAGGGCATATGAAAAAATAGAGTAATTGAAGATCTTAAGCAATCATGTAATCAAAATCCTAAACTGAATTGTGCTACTAACATCTAAAACTGTCAGAGATGATGAACTAAATTTGAGAAATCAAAGCTACAGATAGTCTAACAATTACACTACTGAAATCAAATGCTAATACTAATCTATAAGGATGCTGACCTCTATTGGGTGGTGGGCCCTTGCCACTTCAACAGGTCAGTGACCAGAGTCTACAATAAGTTGGCCTTCAATATACACATCACTCTTACTCAAATCTCAAAACATGAAATTAAACTATACTAACAGGTCAACTCACATTCATTCGTAAATGATCAAGACATGGAAATAAATGATATTCGTCTATTAAAATTCAAACTTACAATATGCAATGCTGCTTCATATGTTGTGTTATTCTATCTCTCGATATATCTCCATATCTCTCCCACCATCCTTGCCCTGACTATTTAAACAGTCTCAGTTGTGAAAAACAAGGAGGTGAGATCTTTAGCAGATCAACAATTGTCAAATTTATCCATTCGGTTACATATTTTAAGCTTCATCCTCATGACAAGAAGTGTATGAGGATGAAGCAATAATCAAACTAGCTTAATATAGTCTTGCTAGAACTTTGATGATTTAATAAACATTCAACAATAGGCACAATCTGGAGCTAAACTTGGCATGCTCTGTTTCTTGTATTGGTACCGGATCGTGACAGGTGAGATAAGGTAGATAGTACCGGATCTGAACAACATGCAATTGGTTGGTACCAGACTAGAAAAGTCTGCGGACGTTGGTACCGGATCACAACAATGAATGATATAGTGCATAAGTACCAAATGGCTAGGCTGACATATAAGTGTTGGGCTTGTCCAAAGGTTAAAGGCTACACATGGCAATTTTAAACATTAGCACATAGAATATTTAGTCTCCTAGCTTAATAAACCACAAAATGCATGAGTTTAAATATTCTTTACCCTATGACCTTATAAGTGACTGGAGGTAGTGTTATTTGTCATTTATCCAAGCTTAGGTAGTCCAAAAAGGTATAAATGAGGAGTATAATATGGTAACAGGGATGTCAATTTAGAGGCTCAACATTCCCCCATGCCAAAATCATTTCATGTCCTCATGCAACTGAAACCTCAAATTTTCAAAACTTGAGACTCCATTCTCTTTAATCCTGTGGATCAATGATGTTGACAGTTGAGGCTTCTGCTTTCAACTCCATTTTTATGACCCGAATGTATTGTAAGAGTCTTAGTACCTTCTTGAGCTTATTAGAAGTCTCTTCATGGTCATCTTGGAGTTGCTGGTTGGTTGCCTTCAGTTGCTCGTTTTCCTTCTTGATATATCTATCCAGTAGCTGGTATTCATTTACCTCTTGTTTAATTCCTGATTTTGCTTTTGTAGGTCCTCAATCTTCTTCTTCATCTGTCCTTTTTTTAAGATCCTCATTGATCCCATCGTTTCTAGCTGGATGTGTTCTCTTTCCTCCACTTCCTCCCTCATCCCACACAAAGTAACAATAACTTTCTCCTCAGTTAAGCTAGGGATGTCATCCTGGACTGGTAGGTCTAGGGAAGGGGAGGTAAGATCTATTGGGTCTTCATGTATAAGAGGACTGAGAACTACTTTTCCTTTATTTTCCATGCTCCTTGTGGTTCTTTTATAAGGGGGTGATGGATCAGAAGTGCTAACAAGTTTCCTTTTCCTCTTTTCTTTCTGTGGAATGGTTACAAGAGGTTGTTCTATGGACTGTTTATCTTTATTCTTTGAGCTACTCTTATCTTTACTCAAGGGTTTTGACTTATGACCCTTCTCCTCAAATGATACTACTGAGATCTCCTCTACTAATTTGGATTTACCTTTTAATTCTTGACTTTTAAGAGTCTTATTAACCAAGGAAGATGGCCCTTCTTATTTACTAGCTTTATCTTTTTGGCTCCCTGCTCTGGAGGATGATGAAGCTACCTTGTCTTTCTTGCCCTTTTTCTCCTTAGGTTCCTTATCTTCATTTGGAGAAGACTGGGCTTCCTCTACAGGTTCATTTTTTGTGGAAAGGTGTTGAGTGATGAGGGTTTTCCAACTAAACCCTTGCTTCCTAATTTCATGTATAACTAGCATTTTGATAAGACCCTAATGATAAAAACTAGTCTTCTCAGTTTTAGATAAGGATTTGACACCTCTTACCATGTTGTTCAGACTCATCCTTAAAAAGTATGGAAAGTCAATTTCAGGACCTCCTTCAAAGTGCAACAAAAGCCTAAGATGGTATAGGAAGGTTACATCATACCCGCCTTCACAAGTGAGGAATCAATGAAGACTAGCAAGCATTGGATGATATTCTTCCTTGATATAGTTTCTAGAAATCCCCTTTTTTCAATCAGGGTGTTGATGGTCTTCCTTTAGAAATATTTGGCACATTTCTTTATTGATTCCTACTCCTTTGAAATACTTGGATCCTCTGCTAGGTAATCCTGTGGCCTCCCTTAAAGTTGCTTCATTGATTTTTAGCCGCAGATTGCCTATGTGCACAATCTCTCCATCGTAACTCTGTATAAATGCATGAGATACCCTCTCATGACATCTTGTGAATTTTTCTAAAAATGACATCCATCTTACTCTAGCATACTTGTCTCTACATAGCTGGAACTCCTTGGTCTCCCTATAAATTTGAAAGACCAGTTCATGTCTGCTCACAACCATCCTTATAAACTATGAGTGAAAATTGGGTTGTAGTGTAAGATTTTTAGTCAAATATGAGCATAAGCGTTTGATACTGGATATCGTAGAGATGAGTAGGTTCTAAACTGGAGAAAGATGGGTAATGGAAAGAAAAAAATAGTGATGGCGTCAATAATTCGGAAGGTATGTTTAAGTGAAGATGTTGCAAAGGAAATTAAGACGAGATAAGGCTCATCTGGGTGGCTTCGCCACCCAGATAATCCATTTCATTTCTGCCC
>JZKD02S1675510.1:194824-220863 GCA_000966675.3 Picea glauca | reverse complement strand
TGTTGTTTGTAATGGAATTTTTGATGAAGGCAACCTCTAAACTCTAAATCTAGTTAAGCATGGTTCCTTACACAACATAGGTAAAAGATTATATCTTCTTTGTCAAGAAACATAACCAAAAGAAATTAAAATACTTCTTTTTAGCCAACAAAAGAACCAAAAGAAATTAAAATACTTCCTTTTAGCCAGCAGCAGAACCAAAATAAATTAAAATACTTCCTTTTAGCTAGCAACAGAACCAAAATAAATTATTGCTTCATAAGACGTGCCATCTAATGCTGCAGTCAGCTCCTTGGTTCCAACTTAAGCGGTTGTTGCACGGCTTCACACTTCATATTAATTGACATAAGATATTGAAATAGACATAGAATTATTTGTCAATTAGGTGATATGTCCTGATAGTACCGTATAAGGACAAACTTTTGGTATCGGACCATCACAGGACTGTTGGTACCAGACCAGAACAAAGTATTGTTGATGCTTACAAACTGATATTTTAGCAAGTTCGTGAAAGATCAAATAAATTATAGAAATCTACTAACAAAATAAAATGTGAAAGTAAAACAAAAGAGGTGAGAATCCATTGTTACCCTCGGCTTATTAACAAAACACAGTCCACACACCTATGTACAATTTTTTTTTAAATTAAAGCAATCAATCAATGTGGATAAGTAGGAAGATCTCCTTCCTTACTGATTACCTGGATATCTGAATTTTGTAGAACACGTGTCATAAATTCTTCTTTTGACAAGTTTTTTTTTTATAAATTCTCAATCGGTGCCCATTCATGAGTAGGGGTGTCTGATGTTCGTTAATTGTCTTTATCCTGATTGAACCATTATCATAGATAGTGTCAATCTCGTAAGGTCCCAACCAATGAGTAGTTAACTTGCCTTTGAAGTTCTTGAACTTGCTATCATACAACAAGACCCAGTCTCCCGGTTGAATTTTTTTCTTTTTGAGATACTTGTCATGCCATTTTGTTCTCTGCTCTTGAATAAGGGTGGTTCTTTGAAGTGCTTCCTGCCTGATTTCATCCAGTTCATTAAGCTGCAAGAGCCTTTATTGTTGGGATTCATCTAAGTTCATGCCAACTTGTACAACAGTCTTGAAGGTTTTGATCTGGAATTCTATGGGGAGAAGCACTTGCTTCCCGTACACCAACTCGTAAGGTGTATGTCCTGTTGTATTCCTCCAGGTGATTCTATAAGCCCATAAGGCTTCTAGTAATCTGTCAGCCTAGTCCTTGTGGTGTAGCTGCATTGTTTTAGTAAGAATGGACTCAATGACTTTGTTGGTAGATTCTACTTTCCCATTCGCCTGTGGATGATAAGGTGTAGATTTCCTGTGCTTGATTTGGTATTGTTCTGTAACAACTTTGACTAGATTAGATGTAAATTGAGTCCTCTGACCAGTCATAATTTCCTGAGGTACACAGAATCTAGTAAAAATGTCATTAAAAAGGAAATCTACTATTGATTGTTCACTTGCAGCTGGTAAATATTTTGCTTCAACCCACTTAGTCACATAGTCAGTACATACAAGTATGTACTTTTTCTTTTTATATGCAGGATTTATGGGTCCTACAAAGTCTAATGCCCATTTTTTGAAAGGTTCAATGACTACTTGATCTTGAAGTGACATTTGGTCTCGTGTAGTAGGCTTACCCATTCATGGGCATTCATCACAATTGGATACATGAGTTCTGTCATCTTTGAAGATTATAGGCCAATGATAACCAAATTGCAGAACTTTATAAGCAGTCCTCTTGTCAGCAAAGTGGCCTCCACAAGGACCATCATGGCAAGCTTGAAGAATATCATGGATCTCATCTTCCCTTACACATCTCCTGATTACCAAATATGGTCTTGTTTTATAAAGACAATCATCATGCCACATGTAGTTTGCACTTAGCTGAATTACTTTTTTTTTTTCTGTAGGAGACAATTTCTGAGGCATCTTCCCTGTCACAAGATAGTTAGCTACATTTTCATACCAAGGGGTAAATGTAGAAATAGCAAACAAATTTTCATCAGTGAAGTTATCATCCACTGGTGCATTATCTCCCAGATGAATCATTCTAGATAAGAAATTAGCCACAATATTATCCTTACCAGGTCTATCAATAATATTGATATTAAACTCTTGTAATAATAACAACCATCTTGTAACTCTAGGGTTTGCTACAAGTTTTTTCATTAAGAATTTAATAGCTGAGTGATCAGTGTGTACAAAATATTGATATCCTGTAATATAGTGTCTAAATTTATTGATAGCATGGACTACAACTAACAATTCATTTTCTGTGACCGTATAATTAACTTTTGTAGGGGAAAGGTTTTTATTGACAAAGTAAATAACATAAGGCATTTGATTTTCCCTTTGTCCAAGAACTACCCCCAGGGATGTGTTTAAGGCGTCGGTATAGATATGAAAAGGAAGGGACCAATTTGGTCCTCTTAATACAAGGGTACTTGAAAATTTTTGTTTTAGAATTTCAAAAGATACTTGGCATTCATCATTCCAATTAAATTCAGCTTCTTTAGATAATAACTTAATTAAGGGGATAGCTAAGCTTGTAAAATTCGAAATGAATCTTCTATAGTATCCAACATGCCTTAAAAATCTACGAACTTGCTTTTGTGAGGAATGTACTCTGATTTGTGTGATAATATGAATATTTGCGGGATCAACTCTCATTCCAGAACCAGAGATGTGATGTCCCAAAACAATACGTTCAATGAGCATTATATTTGACTTTTCATTACTTAGGGAAAGATTAGTTTCCTTACACCTAATCAAGAATTTTTCTAGATTGGTCAAAGATTCCTGGAAGTCATCTCCATGGACTGTAAAGTTATCCATGTAGACTTCCACACAATCATTGGTCAAGTCAGGGAAAATGGCTAGGACAACCCTTTGGAAGGTGGTTGGGGCATTGCAAAGTCCAAAAGGAAGAACCTTATAAGCATAGGTTCCCCATGGGTAGGTGAAAGTGGTCTTTTCCTGGTCGTCGAGTGCTATTTGTATTTGGTTATAACCACTAAACCCATCTAAGAACGAGAAATACTTCTTTATGGACAAGGTATCCAATACCTGATCGATAAATGGTAAGGGAAAATAATCCCTATGGGTGGCTTTGTTCAACTCCCTAAAGCATACACATATTCTCCACTTATCATTTTTCTTGGGAACTATGACAAGTGGAGACACCCATTGACTATCTGAAATGGGGTATATGAGGTTGGCTTGAAGGAGTTTTTGCAATTCCTCTTTTACAATATATTTGAGGGTTGGATTCATCCTTCTCTGAGGCTGTCTAACTAGTTTGATTTGGTCATTAGTGTAGATATGATGTGTGCATGTGTCAGGTTGAATGCCTTTCATGTTTGCATAATCCCATGCAAAGGCATCAAATTGTCTTTGGAGCATTTCAATTACTTGTGTCTTTTATTCTAGTTCCAAACTAGAGTTGATATACAAAGGTTTTCCCAGGCTAATCTCAACAAGTTTAGTACTTTCTTCCTTCTCTGAGGAGGCTGGTGATAAAGTATATAATTGGGTGATATCAGGGTGACAAGTTTGTTGAAATTCGGAACTGAAAATATGTGACAATTTTGCAAAAGACCTAGGATATTCAATGCAGTTTGTATCATCCAAGAATAAACTTAAGACTTGTTCCTCTGATTGTTCTTGCATTCCTTTTACTTGTTCAAGTGTTAACAAGGGTCTGATGCAATATTCCTCTCCATAAGGTTTTTCAAGCCAAACATATATCTCTTGTTCCAGTTGGGAAGGAGGGAAGAGTACAAGCTTTTGGCTATGTGTGTCATTGGATATAGTCATCTCGCCCGACCGACAACTGATAAAGGCATCTGCTATGGCCAGCCAAGGGCGGCTAAGAACCACAGGGTATCTTGGTTTGGAGGATGATTTAGAATAGATGACTAGAAAGTCTACTGGATACTCTCAAGAAGTGAGTGTGACTGTGACATCATCTAAACTTCCTGCAGGGCTAATGAATGACTTGTTTGCCAACTCTATCATGGTTTGGGTTGGTCTTAACTGGTTGATTTGGATTTTTTGCATACTGTCAAAAGGCATTACATTAATTGTTGCACCCAAATCAATGAGTGTGCTTGGTAAGAAAATACCATTAATTTCAACAGTGACTATTGGGTTCCCAGGGTCATTATATTTATATGAAATTTCAGAAATAAATTTAGATAATTGTCCTACCACCTGAACAAGGGGAGGTTCCTTCTTCTTCCTTCCTGGGTTTTTAAGGCAAATATCCCTTATGATTTTGGCATATATGGGGATATCCCTTATGGCTTGCAGTAGAGGTATTTTTACACATACGTTTCATAACTCATCCTCTATGTCTTTGTGCAAGGGTGGGTCAAGTTTCTTCTCTAATATTCTTTCAGGGTAGGGTGGAAGATTAATTTGTTGAGGTACTCCTAAGGAGTGAGAAGTGGTTGAAATATGAGGGGAAGTATCTCTTTCTACATGGGTGGTTTGAGTATTTTCTTGTTCAGAATGATTATCATTTTCTTCATGAATTATTACTCCAAAATTTGATTGATTTACAACTTTCCCAGATCTGAGTTGAATTTTATAGGTGGGAAAGGTTTGGACTTCTGCATTCTGCACAAGGTGGGTGGGTTGATTATTGGGGTTAGGAATTGGCTGGGCAGGGATTGTTGTTGGTCTAGGAGGGTTGTGAGCAGCTTGGTTTTGTGGCTGTTGATTGACATTTATAGGTTCTTGTTGTTGTTGGTTAGGGTTCAAGGGTGCTATGAATTTCTGTTGTATAGGAGGTGGAAGTAAAGATTGTATCTGAGGTGGGTTAAATCTAGGTAGTAATTGGGAAATATTTGTTGGATACTATGGATATGTCAGGTAAGAGGGATTCCCATACACAGGTCCCCTCCAACCTTGTTTCCACTGTTGAGTTTGAGCTTGCTGCGGTGTCCATTGGGGATAGGGCATTGGAGAAAGACCCCATTGTTGTTGTTGATATTGTGTATTAGGGTCATAAAATGAATAGGAGTTTTGTGCTCTCCAAGGCCTCCTAGAAGGGTACGGTTGCTCCTGTGAGACTCCTCCTCCCCTATAAATGGATTGTAGCTCAAGCAAGGTTGGACACTCAGATGTGGGGTGCTCTAGTGTACACAGGCCACAAAATTCTATGACATTTAATGGGCGTTCTTTCTTAGGGTGCTTCTTTTGACATTTAGGACACAAGATTGCAAAAACAACATCTTCTTCTTTCTTCTTTTTTAGTTTTAGGGTATCTAACTGGTTACTTATTGTGCTGAAGATGTCTGTTTTAAAGTTTTCCAATAAGTTTCCTAACTCAATTCTGGTGACAGTCCCTAAGTTTTGTCTTAAATTTATGTTAAAAGGATCTCTTGGTCCTTTTCCTATTTTAGCTTGTCCTTTTGAGTATCTCCTACATTGATCTACAATTTCTGCAAAGGGTTTTTGGTGCATGTCTCCCGAACTTAACAAATTCAACACTTCTATGCAGTCATCTCTAAGACCTTTCAAAAATATTGTTCTTACTACAGCTGGGTCTGTGGTGAATAATTTTGATTTTTGATAGTTGTATAAGAACCTTTCTAAGTAGTCTTCAGGGCTTTCATCTTTTGTTTGTTGCATTTTGAAAATGTCATTTTTAGCATTATCCTTACAATAGTCTTGGTATTTCTGTAAAAATGTTTCTTTCATTTGATCCCAAGAGAGAATTGTATTTTATACTAAGATCATGAACCATCTCAAGGCCGAGTCTTTTAATGTGGCTGGAAAGAGATTAAGTTTTGGGGCATCATCTGAGTAGTTATAACTTCTACATAATATGTCAAACTCAAATAAAAATAAGTCTGGATCTTCAGTTGACATACCTCTGAAAGTGGGTAACAATGACAGTGGGATGTTCTTCATGCTGATGTTTCTGGAAATATCCAAGATTGGAAACCCAAAGGTCTCAGTTTCAGTGGTTGCATTTTCATTTCCTTATTCTTTTTCCATTTCACTAGGAATATTTCCTCCACTGATAGATGGTTCAGAAACTGGATTTTGTGTGTCTTCTAAACATTCAGTTCCCTCATTAGACTCACGTTCTATCTGCCCCAATGCTGACTCTTCAGTTCTAGGTTCTTCTTCTAGAGCCTCACTGGCTTCCCTTGAACTCCCTCCTGGTGGATTTTTTCCTGCACCAATGTCAGTTGAATTAGTGTGGGGGTTTGTTTCAATTCTTTAGAGCTTACAAATCTACCCTGATTATTTCTATATCTATGCATAAAAATAAAATTTGATACTTAATTAAAATATTAATGAAAGGTAAGAAGGAAACCTGTCTTTGGAGAACCCCACTCTATTGGCCGCGTGGCTCTTCAATGACATCTTAAACATTTTATCCTCCTCCCTCAAGTGGCCCTTAAAATCATTCAAAAACTATGCAAACAATCTAAGCTAAAATCACTTCCTACCGTTTGCAACTCCCCGACAATGGCACCAAAAAGTGGTGCTATTTATATGACTAGTATAATGCATTCATTAATCATCAATCCAAGATTCATAATCAACAGAGTTACAAGACTCTAGTAAGAGAGGTAATTCTAATGTCACGAGTATAGACTAATCTAGATTGTGCATGCTGGAAATAAAGCAAACTGTCAAACTGAAATGCACTTTGGTTGTCCTTCACAGAGAAGCTACCTACTCCATTATGGCACATGCAAGTATGAGATGGATTCTTTTGATAAATCAACTTTGCTATCTGACCCAGAAAGCTAATTATGAAATCACACTCTGAAAAGGAAATCACACATCAATCATCAAGGCATAGCATGGATAGTTCAATAGCCAGTAAATTGGTATGTTGTGGTTCACAATGATTTATTTTGAACTTCACTAGTTCTTTTCCAAATGTATTTGACTATTGCTGCCAACTTCTATTTTTACTAAGAGAAATCAAATTCATAGAAACATGGCATATGAAAAAACAAGGTAATTGAATATCTTAAGCAAACATGTAATCAAAATCCTAAACTGAATTGTGCTACTAACATTTGAAACTGTCAGAGATGATGAACTAAATTTGAGAAATTAAAGCTACAGATAATCTAACAATTACACTACTGAAATCAAATGCTAATACTAATCTACAAGGATGTTGACCTTTGTTGGGCGGTGGGCCCTTGCTGCTTCAACAGGTCAATGACTGGAGTCTACAATAAGTTTGCCTTCAATCTACACATCACTCTTACTCAAATCTCAAAACATGAAATTAAAATATACTAAAAACTCAACTCACATTCATTCGTAAATGATCAAGACATGGAAACAAATGATATTCTTCTATTAAACTTCAAACTCAAGATATGTTCTACAATATGCAATGCTGCTTCACATGTTGTGTTATGCTATCTCTCTATATATCTCCATATCTCTCCCACCATCCTTGCCATGACTATTTAAACAATATCAGTCGTGAAACACGAGGAGGTGAGATCTTTAGCAGATTAACAATTGTCAAATTTATCCATTTGGTTACATATTTTAAGCTTCATCCTCGTGACACGAAGTGTATGAGGATGAAGCAATAATCAAACTAGATTAAGATAGTCTTGCTAGAAATTTGATGATTTAATAAACATTCAACAATAGGCACAATCTGGAGCTAAACTTGGTATGCTCTGTTTCCTGTATTGGTATCGGATCATGACAGGTGAGATACAGTAGATAGTACCAGATACGAACAACACACAATTGGTTAGTACCAGACTAGAATAGTCTACGGACGTTGGTACCAGACTAGAACAATCCATGGACATTGGTACCATATCACGGCAATGAATGATCTGGTGCATAAGTACCAAATGGTTGGGCTGACATAGAAGTGTCAGGCTTGTCCAAAGGTCAAAGGATGCACGTGGCAATTTTAAACATTAGTACATGAAATATTTAGTCTCCTAGCTTAATAAACCACAAAATGCATGAGTTTAAATATACTTTACCTTATTACCTTATTACCTTATTACCTTATGAGTTTAAATATACTTTACCTTATTACCTTATTACCTTATAAGTGTTTAAATATTCTGTCAAACACTTAGCAACCTAGAGATGACTGTCTTCATAAATTTCATAAATTTCTTAAATCCACATTCAGAAATTACCATAAGCAGAAATACACATTGCTAAGCAAAATAGCCGCGGAAATAACACAGTGGAAAACAACCCATAACATTCAAAAATTTAGGAAAATGCTAGGGAAAACCCCAATGTGGCGAAACCCAACGAGAGAGAGAGAGAGAGAGAGAGAGAGAGAGAGAGAGAGATTATTCAGCTTCAGGAAATTATAAAACAATAACAAAATATCACATTTTGAGCCAAGGGAAATACCTCACAGCACCAAAATTGTCCAAAAAATTCTGTGTAAAAAAATGTGCCAAATCCATACTGTTGTACGACCTCCTCCGTACCTTGTTTTCTGTGCCAATAGTTAGTTGTACGGATTATTCCGTACGGCCCAGAAACAATGAACTGAAATCTGAAATCCACCTCGAAACCGCACCCAAAACTGCCTCGATTTCCATGCCAAATCTGTACGGTTGTACTGACTGTACTGACTGTATGAACTGTATAGATCCGTATAGTACAACCTCCCACAGCAGAAAAATAATTTGGCCCAAAACTCACAAAAAAAAAATCTTGGGATTTGTGCCCTCCTTCCTTGGAAAACATGCCCTCTTTGCTACTTACTTTCCTCTCTCAAGCATACTCAAAAAATCTCTCTCAATCTCCTCTCGATGTCTTCTCAACATGTCTTTCACACTACCCAATACATTCTTTTATAATCTGAAAATGACATCTTCCCTACAAAGTGTCTTTTCACCTTCCCCAACCCTAAATTCAAAGGCCAAGATTAGATCTTGCCTTTTTCAAGATCAAGGGTCATGATCCATTCCCTCCAAAATGAATCACTTGAAATATTAAAGTGATTTCACTTTATTACATAAGTGATTTATGAAAATAAAGTCACTTTAAAAATTAGAAGGTACACTTTATTAAAAAGTCACTTTAATAAAAGAACCACTTAAAACAACTTTATAAAAACTATTACAAAGTTAAGTGCATAATAGTGTAAATATTAAGGTAACATCTGCATACAAGACAAAACATGCGGAGTACCTCCCAAGCTAAAAATCTAACAATATCTGGGTGATGAAGAAAGTCAATCCTGAAGTATGTCAATTCATAGATAACTTGTGGGGTCTGCCTCTAAACCCCCTCAAACACGGGAATGGAATAATTCCCTCCCTTGCCACCACTATGGTGGGCTAAAAATTGTCCCCATATCATCAAACAAGGATCACACAACACAGGTGGATCTAATATCATCTTTGACCACAAGAGAATCACCCTTTCTAAGAAAAAGGCACACAATACATAGTTAAAAGAAAAATCACCGCTCATGGAAGCGACACATCTATCTAGATGTGCCAACATGGAGGTGTGCATCAAACAAGCCCACATATACATATGACCCTACATCGGCCTCTCCATAATTTCCAAGTGCACCCCTAAGATACGTTGGGTCCCCAGGGACCCAAAAATCCTAACGATCATCGCACAAAATACCTGGGTCTCTAAAGAATTGATCACAACTATGTTGATCGTTCCTCCACTCATTATGAATTTCTCTGAACAATGCCTTGCAACCATCACTAACACCTCCACCCCTGGTGGAATCCATGGTTGAAGTGCCAACTATGTCTCTTAGAATGGGAGCCCAGTCAAAAAATAGATATCCACATCCACCGTAATGCGGAGATCATGGGCCCGCACCTCAAACAACGGTCGCTCCGATCTCCACATCCTAATAATAAACTCCAAGAGTACGTCCTGGGACTCGATCAATGATAAATCAAAGAATCTCAATAGGCCTACCCATGCCAGTCGTCGTCGAATCTCAAGATCATTCCCCATGACCCCCTATAGGGAATATTTATCTCTCTCTCGCATCTCGATTGACATACTAAGGATTTGCATCCAATCCAATAAAAAATGAGTCAACATTCATCTTCCAAAAAACTCAAAAAATCAACAAATGCCTAATTTCCCCCCTGCGCAACTGCTCCCTCTACAATCTCACACTTTCACACGACTATCACTCTGACAGACATGTGGATTCCACACATCTCCTGCAACAACAATCGCACACCCACCGCACGACTACTAGCCAAAAATCCATGCCCATGTGCATGAATATCTGCCAAATAAGATCGCTCATTTTCACAACTGTTTTCCAGAGAACTGCGCACATATTGCGTGACTGTCTTCTCACTCGCCACACACGTCCCCATGGTCATTACCCTCCTATCCATGCATTTTTGCGTGGGTAATATCACCATATTTGTGCACATGTGCATGACTTTCACAATTAATCCTGCACACAAGTGCGCATAAGCGAAGAAATTTCTCATGCAAACCTTCCTACCTAGCCACAAAAATGACCGTACAACCATCTGTATGGCCCCCAATCCCACCCAAAATAAATCTAAACTATGCAGGAGGTTCTGGAATCTTACCTAGCTCTCTCGCAAGCTGATTCTGAGTCCTCGTACCCTCGTATTGCTCTAAAATGCATACAAATTAGCTTTAAGACCTTAACTCGCACAAGTACAAGTGAGGAGGTATTATGGGCCCCACACCCATATATATGCCCCTTTCCCAATCTTTAACTCCCTCGTTCAAAAGTTCATAAGCTCCATTTATCACACTGTTTGCAGCATCGATATCTTGATTCTACCATCTACACATCAACATCCTTTATTCTCCATTTTTCCATACAACCCCAGGGACCCCTTTTGGTGCCCCAGAATAAGGTATGCATGTTTCTTTTCTGTTAATCATCAAATAACTCTCATAGGTTTTTGTATGTACATGTACTTATCATGTGCACCAATCATCACTTCAGTCTCGACCACCCTATGGCCCCTTCAGATATATGTTCAAAACTGGCATGCACTCATGCCCACTGCAAACAATTTCATATCCAAGTTATACCCCTTGACATTTACCCTTAGGATCCTTGCACCTAGCTCTGCAGTACCATCACCAAAATTTCATTCAGGTACTATCAACTGGTAGCCTTCTCACCTCCATGAGTTATCCCACATACATTTACCCCTTGGCATATTGACACTCATGTTGTTCTATCCATTAGGATTGGGAGTCTTGGTAGTGTTACACCAAAGAGTAAGAACCTCATACTTCTTCCTCATCATCATGCTAACCACCCCATTATGGACTCCCACATCATTTTTTTTGGTTACATTAAATGCACCTCCGCATTATCATTAACCCTCCATATCATCCAACATCAATTACCCCTTTGCAAGGTCATCCTCCATTCACCTATCTCGTACAAAAAATCACCAATGGGCACCCCACCCTCCATCCATTACATTCCCCTACTTGCGACCCATGAGGCCAAGCCATACTTCACTAGGGCACTCGTTTCTATATGTGTACTTTCAATCCAATCATTCTTTATTTATTTGGTAATAGTATAAAGAACATTTCCAATTCCAACAAGTAAAGTAGATTTTTTTCTATTGCAACTGATGGCGTCATTTTCCTTGGCACACAACAACCCATGCCGCCCTTGACTGGGGCATTCCCCTTCCATATTTGCAAAGATATTCACATCATAACTCAAATAATGACTACCATTGACACACTTGTCCCAACGATACATATTTTGACCTATCATCCACTCATTTGCAATCTCACCCATTCAACATAGTTACCCCAATATCTGGTCGTCCCCTTGAAACCAGATCATGTTTTACAGTTGTTGCCATCATTCCACTTTCCCCCAACCAAGGGTCGTCATCGAGTCCCATATCTATTGAATTTCATTCATGTCACCATTTCATCCTTCCCCTCCTCAATTCATCTCTCAATACCCATTTGATCAAATCGATGTCGAGAAGCACTTTGCTTCTTGCAGTCGCACCCCTTCCATGTCGACGCCAACACAAGTGTCCAGAGATATGACAATATCTTGTCTACTAGTCCCGTATTACTGAGTAATCTTAGGAAACACTAAAAGAGTCCTCATTTCTTTCTAATGTCATTGACCCCCATGACATTCAACCTCAACAAGTTTTCATGTTACGGTGGGTCTTACTATGTGATCGTTGCAGTTCTCAATAATTGTTGAAGACCTCTGAATTTTCTAGGCCAACATTACCTCCAAGTTATTCATACCTCGATTCATATCCTATTCAATAATCATAACCGTCATCTGCCATTGTTTGACACCCCTGAGGGCGCTGCAGACATCTACTTCATCAATAATATTTGGTTTCCATCATTTCATTTATGGTTTCATGACACGAGCATGGGACATGCCTGCCTCATTTTTACACAACTTTTGATTTCATTTTTTTGGAGACTACGAGTCTCATTTCAAATCCCCTTTTCCTTCAACGGATTTCTCTCACGGTTCCTCTAGGAAGTTGTTACAACTCTCCTATTCTATAGCAATGTTAGAAAAAGTAACATTGATGTATTTTAGCTATACATATGCTTGTAAGCTCACACATCATGGGGAATCTATTATCACCAAAAATTGCTCATAGAAATATAGGCAATGGATGAAGAAACAACCAACACATATACAACATACTCCCAACATTGATAGAATCAAATCTAACATGATGACCAAAACTCTGCAGAAAACTCATAAAGTTGGGCACACTTCCAACAAATCCAATGCGCACATATCTGTGTGGGTCAAAAGAACTCCAAATTCGCACAGTGCTCGATCCGCGTGACTGTGAATGAAGAAACCTATGCGAATGCAGAAACAATGCATTTATGAATTTGGTTGGGCCTCAACCAGTTCTAGGGTGATTTAATTCAATACAAGACCCCAATATCGACCCAAAACCTCACATTGGGATGACTGAAAAGATTGGATGTACCTCAAAGGGTCCTCCCATTCTGTACCACACACACAATGGGGAGAAAATAAAAAAAAATTGTCCTCCTTACAAGAACAGATCCTTTCCCTCTACGATTCTTAATTTGGGAAGTTCGGGACTCATCCTGACCCTCCGGTCAAGGTTCTATGATTCTCTAAGTCAAACAAGACTTAGAGACCTTGATAATCTCACCTCTTAATTAAGCACAGGCCCTTCCGACTTCTACTGTAGGTCTTATGATATGCGCGACCTTCTCCTTCCCACTTCAGCAAAGTCTCGGAGTTGGTGTTAGCCCCTTTTTTCTTGGCCCCTCCTCGGATGTGACCTTGGGTGATGAACTCACACAAACACACAATTGCGGGTGCGACCAAAGGCGGTTTGAAACCAAACTACTTTTCAGCCCACAATTCTCCTCGAGCCTCCATGTTTCCTTTCTCCAAAACCGGGGTTTGGATGCGGCCCGCCCTCAAATTTTTAAAGTTAGCGCACCTCCAATCCCCGCAGTGATACAAGATCATCGATCTCTCAATCTTAATGGTACTGTCTAAACTAACGGTTCAGATCTTCCCTTTTCAAATCCACGGACCAGATCTGCCCCTCCTAAATCAACATATGTGATCTCCTTCGTGATTCCGGACTTCATATTTTTCAAATCTGAAACCCTGCTTTCCTCCATACATCAATCTTCCAGAGTTGACGATCTGCGGACACATGTCATCCTAAATCAATGACCCTGCTTCCAATTTGGGTGTTTGAAATTTCAACTAGATCAACGGTCCCGTGGCCCTCTTCTTGATCAACGGTCGAGATCTCCTTCGGGTCTCCGGACTTCTGAGATCTCAAATCTCAAACTTCACCCTTTTTTTCCCAATGGATTTTATCTGAAGGCTATAATCCACTGACGCATGTCCACTTGATCTGATGATAAAGGATCACTTCAGATCTTTACCCAGAGTTCACAGATTTACGCCACATCTCCTCTAGATCTTACGACTATGAATTACTTCAAGACTTTACCCAGAGTCCACAGATTCACACCACTTCCATTCTTAATCTGACGGCTATGAATTACTTCGGGACTTTATCCGGAGTCCATAGATTCACACCACGTCCCTTCTTAATCTGATAGCTATGAAATACTTTGGGATTTTATCCGGAATCTACAAATTCACGCCACATCCCTTCTGGATCAGACGGTCTAGATTGACTTCGGACGATTCGACGCTGGAGATTTACTTTGGATGATCTGATGGCTATGATATACTTCGAACGATATGACGATTGCAATTTGCTTCGCCTCTCCGGATCTTCGCGCTTAGGGAGTCTCAAATATCAACTGAAAACTCTCAAATAGATTTCCCCGGAGTCCACGATCTGTCGTCACGTGTCTCTCTAGATCTGGTGGTCCAGATTCACTTCAGGTCTTGGAGGTTAGAGAATCTCAACTTTCAACTGAAAACCCTTGAACACATTCCTCCGGATTCTGCGATATGTCGCCACGTATCCCTCTGGATCTAGCGATCCAGATTCACCTCCTGGTGATGGACGACCTCAAATTAATCCGGGACTTTAAAACTTTGGTAAGTCCCCTTCTCTTGCATGTGCCAAGTGCTAAGGTTCATGCACCTTGATTAGATCAGACGACTGTCGATCCTTGGCATTGTGATCCAATGGCCACTATCGCTCCTGTTATAACTGTATAATTTATAGGATCAAATGTTGATTGTAATTTTATCCCTTTAATGTTTTTGACTTGTAGACATTGTTGCATTCTAAAAGGAAAAAGAAAAGAAAAAGGAATGAAAAAAAAAGGGCAAAAGAAAAAGGATTAAGCCCCATGAAATGACATTGACCTAATCCATATAGTTTAAAGACGGTCAAGTCTTTTGAATTTAAGTATCTAGGATTAGTGAATAAGCTTGGCTAAATTGTCTAACCTTAGCCAAGTAATCAGGTTAGTTAGTGAATAAGTTTGACCAAATAGTCTAATCTTGGTCAAATATCCCCTAGGTAGAGTATTTTCTTAGCCCAACAGTTTAAGATGGGTTAAAGGCGCAAAGGAGTAGGTTAGGACATAGGTTAGTTGTTTTCTTTTCAATAAAATGTGTAAGATGATCAATGGAAAGTGCAGGATCTTGATGATGAAATGTTTTTCTAAACCCCATGGCAATAAAAAGCAAAATAAGATGCGTTCAAAACCCACAAAAAGTCATTTAGCCTAAGTTCTACATCATATATTGAATTGCGCCTTAGAGATTAAAGATCGGGCCTAGATCTACGACTGAGTTATTGGCGCTCAGATCTATGGTCCACAGGAGATTCCGGACCCCCCCGATCGTTTGACCTTTAACGGTGGGGGGGGTCCGAAAAGATGTTTAAAAGGCACGCTCAGATCTATGGTCATCCCATCAGCACATAATCGGATGGTCCACAGGAGATTCCAGACCCCCTCAACCATTCTACCTTTAGCAGTGGGGGGGTGACATGGTGTTTAAAGAACATGCCCAAATCAATGGCAAATCTAGCTCTGCCCATATCAACAGTCAGCAAAGAATCCCAGACCCCCTCGACCTTTTGACCTTTAACGGTGAGGGGGGGACCAAAATGAAGCAAATTCCAAGTGGGCCCCATCCCAACGTGGCATCACCTCATTGCATCCTAGCTCCCCTCTCAAAACATATGAAGCCTACCATTTGTCCAACTCACCACTATCATCCCAAGGTGTCATATTACACAACTACCCTCTGCCAATTCCATGTCATGACCCCGTCATCATGTCCCCTCCAGCTAACCGTTACAGGTCATATCCATTCCATTCATTTCCCAATTGCCTTTTTGCACGTCAATTGTTTTCACATGTCAGATGTCCTTCACCTTACCCTCTCATGCTCTAAATGATCCGTTGGCCATTTATGACTGGCCACATACCCGTTGTTCATCTGACCTGTCCTTCTTCTCCCAAAGGATACCCATTCACTCAAATTCGACCCCGTTTCAGTTAGTTCCCATTCCACTCACACTCCTTGCATATCAGAGACTCATTTTCCTTCAACTCTGCAACAACTCATCCAACCAGAGTTTTTCGTTTACTAACATGTGTTCAGTGTGTAGGTATCAGAGGAAATCAATGGCGCCCAAAAGTAAAAATTCAAATGTAAAGGAAAATCCTTTTCTCCCACCTCCTGTCGATCTCGATTGGATGCCATTAGCATACAAAGACTATCTAATCTTAGAAACCAAGTCTGAATTGGACTTTGTTGAGCTACAGTCATGGCTCAGAGACACCTTCATTGATCAGAGCGATGAAATCAGGCTTTGGCAGTCAAATCTTCCTCTGTATATTTTTCCCCAAGTCTATCACTTTCCTGAGTTCGCCCTCAAGTGCCAAGCACACTACCTCCCTGATCAGAGAGCCATTGTATCTTCGTCTGGAGAAACCCTTTTCCTTATTTCACCCGATGCCATCGATCATATGATGCAAGTGCCCAGAGTCGAACCTCGTTCTCCCCTCACAATTGAAATCCTGACAAAATTGTATCAGAACCTGACCTTTCCCCAAAGAGCACAGATCTTCGAGCTGTTCCTTCCATAAGATGCCCAATTCCCTAATAAGAATCCTCCCTATCACTCATCTATATTTTCCGAAAAAGTAAATTAGATTATCTCAACATTGTGTTGTTTGCTTGGTTATTTCTCAGACGAATGGGTGGATGAACCTATCTTAGGTTTCTGATCCATTTTTTCTGCTGAAGAGAAAGTGGCCACCCATTTCGACTACAATGATTTCTTAGCCAATAAACTGCACGACCAGCTGGCAAATTTCCCTACAGAAGGCATGCTTCGGTATTCTTCAATACTAGCCTACATGTTCATGTTCTATCAAGCGAACAAATTTTCCTTTCACATGCAAAAGATGGACAAGGAAGGAAAACCTCAAGCAGTCACTTTATGGACATCGCTGCTCAGGAGAAGCTCCACTGAGTTCACTTTCAAACAATTCATTGAGCTATTCTATCATCTAGTGGTAGGCATGCTCAGTGGAAGCCCAAACTCGAGGATAAATGAGGAGATCCAAAGGGTTTTGTACCTTTCAGATCTCGCAAAGACTGGGGACTGGTTCCTATACTAGAATCACACAGAAATCAGAGTGTATGGGTGTGAACTAGCTCCATACAAGTTGCCCAAGTATGTGCTTGTTTGAATATTCGCACTAGAGTATATTTGTCAGATGATAAACTCAGATGACATCCATTTTGTTTCTCTAAAGAAAAAACAATAGATGAGGATCAAGGGGCAAATAGGACCATTTATCAACAACAATCGATTTGTTGGGGAAGAGGTAGATAAGTTATTGAGGGAAATAAAATTCAACTCCAGTTTTATTTAGCAATACGACCCCAGTGGGATCATTGCAAAGATGAGATCCAAGAACAAAATTTCACCTTATGCTCAAACTCTCAA
Organism: Picea glauca; assembly: GCA_000966675.3. Classification (NCBI taxonomy): domain Eukaryota; kingdom Viridiplantae; phylum Streptophyta; class Pinopsida; order Pinales; family Pinaceae; genus Picea; species Picea glauca. Next base: position 203,392 of record JZKD02S1675510.1, on the reverse strand, counting down.
ACCAGAAATTGAAAAATATGTGAACCAGACAGAGTGGGAAACAAACACTCTGGTAGATACAGAGCCATAGGAATTCCCTTTAGTCTCTTTTTCACTGACTTCCACTCCACAGGTACCCAAGGAAAAATGGCCAAGGAAGGATGATTCACCTTCAATCACTGAGGTATCGGCATAAGATTTTCAGGTATACAACAAGAAACCCAAAACCACTCATGCTACTCACATGTCTGGTGAGGAAGATCCCTACTCTGCCACAATGATTGAAAGAAGACAACATGTGGTGTCAACTTCTTCTTCAAAGAAGCAGACAAAGATAGTTGTGACCACCCAAGCTCCACAAGGATGTGCACCTGTAAGCATTTTTGAGAAACATGATATGATTAAAAAGAAGAACCAGATGCTGACTAATAGAACCTACTCCCAATTCTGGAAGCAAGCCTCCACAACACATCATAGACTATTGTCATCCTTTGACACAAAGAAAGGAAGAATGCATCTGGCATTCCTGCAAGCACAAGTGCCTCAACCCAAAGACATCATTGACTACAAGAGATCAACTATTGTTTTTGACACTAAACAAGTCCATCCAGCTTACCAGATGGATTTGCACAGACAGAATGGAGAAATGGTCTTCTCCACATTAACACATGCTTCCTCTACTGCAACTAAGTTACAGGTATCTTTAAGCAATGTTTAGACCCAATTGAAATTGGAAAAGATGTCCTCTTTTGAAAAATACAACAGAGTAAAATCCTTAGAGGAGTTGGTGCTCAAGATCGGGTACGATCCCTCAAATATAAAAGCGGTAAAGGAGATAATAAAGAAGAAGAATGATGACATTGCATCTCTAAGAAAACAACTGAAATTGCCACCAACAGAGGATTCGCAAGATAAAAAATATCCGAGGCAAAAAATGAGAAAGAAGAATTGACGAAACTTATCATGCAATAGAACGCACAACTCAGGGAAATGGAGGCAGAGTTGGAAAAGTTATTGAAAGAGAAGGAACAATCGACCCCGATGGAAGTCATTCCATTAAGTGCAGTTCCCATCATAGAAGTCAGTACAACAACTATGCCAACAACCACTACTGCATAAATTCCATCAACAACTCCATTGACAGCACTGGAAAAAACTGTGGAGCTAGCAAAGTCCATGGAGGAAATGAATCTGCAGGAAACAAAGATTAACAGGTTGAAAAGGGAGGCTAAAAATCTCCAAGAACTCAAATATTCTTTCCAAACAAGATACAATGTTGAGAGACAGGTAGCAGATAATCTTAAGCAAGAAATACAACATCTCCAGAAACAAGCAGTGGCAAGTAAGACATTAGCAGAGGCTAAGAAAAATATATGGACATATATCTCGAAATCCATAAATGAAATTTGGCCCATGGTGCAAATCATGTTCGAGCAACATGATCTGGTGTTAAAGAGTAGGCATGCCATTGATAGGATAAGAACAGAGCTGGGTGAGATGCCCTCGACAGCCAACAAGATCATCAAGTTTATGAACTCAAAAACCAAAGAAGAGCTGGAAGAACTGAAAGTCAAAGACAGAACAGAGACTATCCTCGAAGTAAAAAGAGTGTTGACTAAAAAAGGATTAATGTTACAGTTGGAGGAAAAGGCTCAAAATATGGACATTGGAGTTCAGAGATTTTTTAGCAAGATTGAAGCCTTACAGAAAAAGGGTCTTCCTAATCTATGTGTCCTAAATGAGAAATTAATGACTTTGTCCAATTACAAGCAAAGGATCTCTACCATGGCCAAAGACAGTTCCAAGTTTTCAGGGATAAAGGGCAGCATCACGGGCAAAGCGTTCTTGGAGACTCTGCAGCATGACCTCAGCATACAGCACGAAATCAAGTACATCTTTCTCATCAAACCGACTTTCGCTAAATACACCGAGATGGATGAAGTCTACCGTTGACTATTGAAAGTTACCATCCCGAGCACACAAAGATGGGATGAGTTGTGTGAATTGATTGAGTAAAGGTAAAGCCTCATCCAGCTCAGCGTCCAGCGCAGTCGAAGTCATTCGAATGAATCACCAATGGTCTTCCCCGAAATTAGCATGAGATATTTGACACATCGTCATGAGTTACTACATTTCTGCATTTTGTTAGTTAGTTAGTTAGACTCGGACTCCATCACGTCCTGATCAATAATGACAAGGTCGTTGTAACTTTTATTATAAATATTTCCAGCTTAGAAGTATTGAGGGTTGTTGATCTTTATTCCCAAGCAAGCTCTAATCATTGTAATTTTTATCAAGAAGTTATCCCAATAATATAAAGAGAAGTTTCACAGGATTCCTGCATGTTCATCGTTGGTGAAGTTTCCTCTGTCTATGTAAAAGTTTTTTCCTTCTCTGTTATCATATTGTCTTTCTAAATCTAATCTTTAAAAGAAGTTAAAGTTGCTGAATTTTCCATTGTGTACTCCGTTCTTAATCTTTTATAGATTTAAACGCTTTTTATTCTGACGTTATAACAAAGAAATTCTTAAATTCTTTTTTGTTTTAACTGATATCTCACCTTTTCAACAATACACCTTTATATTCCAAAAGAATCCAGCGTTAACACTATCTCCCCATGTAAAACGAATATTATAAAAGCTGCCTTTAACCTTTATCTTTCTAAAACAGATCCCATAGCCCAATGGAAGTGTAAGTGATATTCAATCATTTCATTTAAAACAATACAAACAACTCGGTTATATTCTTTTTAACTAGCCTAAAATCTTGAAAATCTAAACAAATCTAAAACTCACAGAGAGATCCCTCTCTTAAACTGGTAGGGCTAGCTCCCAGTTTCGAAGCGGTTGGTTAAGGTTACCTCTGTTATATTTCTTCTTACCTCACAACAAACTCTAGGCATTTATAGTCTGATAACATAAATGGCCACCATACTGGGGACGAACTGAACAAACTTTCCACCCCTTGTTTTCTTTTTCCTAGAACAAAGACAACCTTATTTCTGGAAGAAACGCAAACTCTAAATTTTATCTGGAAATAATGTTTAGAGGTTGTTAAAGTTTGTACATAACTAGTTAAAATCTCCAAAGGAAGAATAAAATCAACAGTTCTGGCTCCCAAAAGAATTTCTACCAAATCACACCCTGACCCAGAACCTGCAATAGTAATAGATAACCCCAAAAGACTACTCAGGAAGACAAACATTGCAGAAATTTTAAGACGTAACAACTCACTTCCAAGGTCTTTGTCCATCCCAAAGAAGTTACGTATTCTTCCAGAAGTTGAACCTGAAATCCCCTTCCAAACAAGTCTTTTCAGGACAAAGTCTGACAGTTTTGTCGGTAAAACGGTCTTGGACCAAACTGTTTTTCAGCCCAGGACCCCTGAGATACATTCTCCTAGAACAAAAGTTGATCAACGTTTTCACCCGAAGACTGATAAATTCGAATACCTAGTTGCAAATCTTGGTCAAGCCTTAGATAAAATCCATCTTCAGTAGTCTGTCTAACTTCCTTCTTTAACTATTGCTAGAGTTTATGCTAAACCCACACCAGGTCACTCCATCCCTCCAAGCCCTTCGTCCTCTATATCTTCAGGCATTTTATCCCCTGCCACATAGGTTGTTGTTCAACCTCCCCCACCAATCATGGTGGTAAGATATGATCCATTGGTATTGGTTGCTCCTTTACATGACATGCCCCAAGATTATCAAACCAGACTCCCACAGTTTGATAGTACTGGTCCCTTGAATGTGCAACAACATGTTGACAAAATGAACGATTACTTTAACCTGTAGGAAGTAGACGAGGTTGATGTGCAGATGAGATTATTTGCGCAAATCCTGACTGGAGAAGTGAAAAAGTGGTTCAAAAATTTACACACTGCTACCATTACTGATATTGTTGGTTTTCATTGGACTTTCCTTTTCTAGTGGGAGTAAAGAAAAATCCTCTCCAGATACTTTCTGAATATGAAAACATCAGGAGAAACCCTAGAGAGATGGTGCAGGATTACTTCACTTGTTTCAACAATTTATACAATGCTATCCCGATTGAAATCAAACCACCACAAGGTTTGGCGTTAATAAAGTTCCCTGATGGTTTTGATGCCGACATGTCATATCAATTGAGGGATAGAGGGATAGAACCAAGCTACCCTTCAAATCAGGAACCCGAACTTTAGAAGAAATCCATCTCAGATTCGATAGAGGGATCCTAGAGATCAACGAGAACAAAGGGGACCTAATCAACAGATTAGACCACCTCTCCAGGAAAACTATGTTGGTGATGGGGAGGAAGTAATTGAGGAGTTTTATGGTACTCAAATAAATCTAATGGGTGATCATGATCACAATCATGAATCTATTTTCCTCACCCAGGAAGAACATGAAATCTTTCTCCTTTCACAAATAGAGGTAAATGAGGAAGCTGAGAAAATAGAACAACAAGCCTTTGAGAATGCTATAATGGAGGCCACAGGCAGTATAACTTGCGAAGTAAGAAGACTAACAATAACTCTCCGAAGAAGGTTGTTGAAACCAAGAAAACCTCATAAAACATTCCCAAGAAAGCCCCTGGGTGGAATGACGTTGAATCTCTTGTGCAAAAAACTCCATAAATTCTTAAGAGAAAAAGTCGGACATAATTTCCATCAACCACTCAAACAGGTGTGCCTGCTCACAGAGTTTCTATTGATAAATCAGAAGTACATGGTTTAAACAAAGCCACTGCTCCTTTCACCCTTGAAGGGGAACTAACAAAATTGAAGATTCCCATTCCTCTCTCCGAGCTGATGAACAAGAACGCTTACAGGTATGAGGTGATAAAATCTTTAAGCATCGAACCTGATATAGGTACCAAAGCCTTGAATGTTGGATCTGTACACCACTCTGACACCGTTAACCTTTCCGATGATCGACCTAAGATCTTGTTCGGTCCTAAAGTTGATGGTCAAACTGATAATGGCACTGTGGCCCCTTTTTACATCAGCTTAAATATCCACGATCTGATATTACACAATGCTATGTTGGATTCGGGTGCCTCTCACAACCTAATGCCCAAAGCTGTGATGGAAAAGTTGGGACTCGAGGTCACCAGACCCCACAAAGATTTGCATTCTTTTGACTGCAACAAGGTCAAATGTATAGGCTTGATTAAAGACTTATGCATCACCGTGGCTCAAATCCCGATGAAGAGTTTGGTGATGGATATCATCGTGGCAGATATTCCCCCCAAGTATGGGATGTTGCTGTCAAGGTCTTGGGGAGATAAAATGAGAGGAACCATGTAGCTCGATATGTCCTATGCCACCATTCCGGTTTTCATTCAACAGAGGAGACTTTATAGGGAAACACTGATGAAGCATATGGTTAGTAGTCAGGAAAATCCACACAATTACCCATTGTATTCCGCGCACTCTGATCTGGATTCTTTCATTCTATATAACGACAATTATTTTGAAGAACAAATCACACAACTGGAGGATGATGCACCTGATCCAAAGGATGATAAAGCAGTTGTCGAAGTAAGAAACCCCATGATTGAAGAAAGTGAGGAATTGCTAGAAGACTTCTGGAGCATGGACTTCGATGGTGCTGTGAGTAAAGAAGGGGTTGGAGCGGGAGTGTGGATGCATAACCACAAATCAAAATACTCCGAGAATCATTCCTATAAATTGAAATTCCAATGTACTAACAACATAGCCGAGTACGAGGCTTTAATGCTTGGCTTTAAATTGTTGAAGAAGGTTGGTGCTAAGCAAATAATGGTAAGGGGTGATTCTAAATTGATTATCAAGTAAATCAAAGGTGAGTATGCAACAAAACATCCCAGACTTAGAGCCTATAGGAATGCTGTTTTAGATGCTCTTCAATGCTTTACTAAGGTTGACTTGCAGGTGATGCCTAGGGGACAAAATATACTCGCAGATGGACTGGCTACGTCAACAACTACCTGTAAAATACCTTTTCATCCCACTCGCAAGTACACAGTGGAGGTGAAGTGTAGACTCACCATTCCTGACAACATAAGATATTGGCAGGTATTTGGAAATGATGATCAAATTGAAGATTTTCTGCAATGTAAAAATGAGTTTGAATGTACAAACATAGATTTAGAAAATGGTAATGAGATTGTAAATAAATTTGCTTTTGAGAATAACAGTGTAAATACAATAGATGTTGAAGAATTCAATGAAAATGATGTAGATTATGATATTTTGCAATTGAAAAATAATGTATTACCTAGAGGTTTAGTTCTGTTGGAAGATTTGTTTGATTTTAATGATGTGGCCAAAAAACCTAAAATTGAAGCTAGCGGTAAAGAGGTTGAAGATTGCAACATAGGAACAGAAGAAAACCCCAAAATGGTAAAACTATCTAAATCCTTGCCACCCGAGCAAAAAAGAAAATACATTGCACTTTTTAAGGAATATATAGATGTTTTTGCTTGGGGTTATGAGGACTTAAAATCCTATGACACAAGTATCATACAACACCAGATTCCCATAAAATAAGAACACAAGCTTTTCAGATAGAAACTTAGGAGAATTAATCCTAAGTTGTTTCCCCTGATAGAGAAAGAAATCAAAAAAATGTATGATGCCAAGATTATAGTCCCCTTGAGATTTTCTAAATGGGTTTCTAACCTAGTTCCAACCAGGAAGAAAACTGGCGAGATCAGACTCTGTATAGATTTCATAAATCTAAACAAAGTCTTCCTCAAAGAAAATTACCCTTTACCCAAAATGGACCATATCTTACCAAAGGTGGTCAGATCTAGCAGTATCTCCTTATTGGATGGTTTCTTTGGTTACAAACAAGTTCTGGTCCATCTGGAAGATCAAGAGAAGACAACCTTCATGTATGTGAATATGCCTTTCGGTCTGATGAACGTTGGGGCTAATTTCCAAAGAGTAATGGATATTGCCTTTGTGGATGAGACTGGGACATTTATAGTCATTTATCTAGATTATGTAACTGTTTACTCCAAATCCGATGAAGAACATTTACTCCACCTCAAACGTGTGTTTGAGAAGTGTAGGAAATTCAGGATTTCATTGAATCCTAAGAAAATCTTCTTTGGGTTAGAGGAGGGAAAATTACTGGGACACATAATCTCAAAAGATGGAATTAAAATAGATCCCAGCAGGATAGAAGCCATCCAGAAGGTGGAACACCCTAGGAACCTCAAAGAACTACAATCTTTCATTGGAAAAATAAATTTCCTTAGAAGATTCATATCAAACTTGGTCGAAATTCTCAGGAATATCACCAATATGTTAAAAAAGGACACCAAAATCAAATGGAACACTGAGTCCAAACAATCATTTGAACAAGTGAAACATGCTCTCACCAAAGCTCCAGTTCTGATTAGCCCAGACTATAACAAAGACTTTTACCTCTTCTCCTTCACATCTGAGCACACTATAGTAGCAGTATTGTTGCATAAAAAAAGTGAAGGGTACGAGAAACCCATAGCTTTTTTCAGCAAAGCCTTAAGAGATGCAGCATTGAACTATAACATTATGGAGAAACAAGCCTTCACTCTGGTAAAGGCTATAAAATATTTTAGGGTCTATATTCTCCACTCTCACACAATTGCATACGTCCCAAATACAGTGGTTAAGGATATCCTGACCTGGGATAATCTGGATGGCAGAAGAGGGAAATGGATTGCGGTTATTTTGGAATACGAAATTGAAATAAAACCTACCAAATTGGTCAAAGGACAGGGTTTGGCCAAACTAATGGCTGAGTCTAATTTTCATGCTTTAGATATTAACTTTTTGGCTGTAGTAAACAGACTGGAAGAGCAGGTGACTCCAAACATAAAAGAGGCATTCTTAAACTCCCCTTGGTATGCAGACCTCACTTTTATACTCCACAATTTACAGGCTCGTCTAGGTTTGACTAAGACCAAAGATAGATTTATTAATTGAAAGCAATGAAATTTTGCATTTTGGAAGGAAATCTCTATTGGAAAGATCCTGGTGGTATCTTTCTTAATTTCTTGTTAAAAGATGAAGCTGACAAAGTTCTTCAAGATTTTCATGTAGGAGACTGTGGTGGGCACCTGAGCTGGAAGACCACAACCAACAAGATTCTGAGAGTTGGCTTTTACTGGCCTACTCTATTTGTTGATGTTCACTAGAAGGTTACATCTTGCCACCAGTGTCAGATTTTTGAAGGTAAAAGGAAGCTTCTGCCACTCCCAATGAAACCCATCTCGGTTGAATCTCCTTTCCAAAAATGGGGGCTAGACTTCATTGGTGAAATACATCCTCCCTCTTTGGGCCAACATAAATGGATCCTTACGTCCACTGACTACTTTACCAAGTGGATCAAGGTTGTACCATGTAGGCAAGCTACTAACTCTGTCATCATCAAGTTTTTAGAAACTAACATTTTGTCTCGTTTTGGATGCCCCAGAAAAAATATAGCTGACAATGCAGTGGCTTTCAAATCCAAAAATCTCATAGATTTTTGTAATCAATATCATATTACTTTGGGACACTCGACGACTTATTACCCACAGGGAAATGGGCTAGCTGAGTCTTCTAACAAAAGTCTGGTGAACATTCTCAGAAAGA
>JZKD02S1675510.1:183344-194774 GCA_000966675.3 Picea glauca | reverse complement strand
TGGGACACATAATCTCAAAAGATGGAATTAAAATAGATCCCAGCAGGATAGAAGCCATCCAGAAGGTGGAACACCCTAGGAACCTCAAAGAACTACAATCTTTCATTGGAAAAATAAATTTCCTTAGAAGATTCATATCAAACTTGGTCGAAATTCTCAGGAATATCACCAATATGTTAAAAAAGGACACCAAAATCAAATGGAACACTGAGTCCAAACAATCATTTGAACAAGTGAAACATGCTCTCACCAAAGCTCCAGTTCTGATTAGCCCAGACTATAACAAAGACTTTTACCTCTTCTCCTTCACATCTGAGCACACTATAGTAGCAGTATTGTTGCATAAAAAAAGTGAAGGGTACGAGAAACCCATAGCTTTTTTCAGCAAAGCCTTAAGAGATGCAGCATTGAACTATAACATTATGGAGAAACAAGCCTTCACTCTGGTAAAGGCTATAAAATATTTTAGGGTCTATATTCTCCACTCTCACACAATTGCATACGTCCCAAATACAGTGGTTAAGGATATCCTGACCTGGGATAATCTGGATGGCAGAAGAGGGAAATGGATTGCGGTTATTTTGGAATACGAAATTGAAATAAAACCTACCAAATTGGTCAAAGGACAGGGTTTGGCCAAACTAATGGCTGAGTCTAATTTTCATGCTTTAGATATTAACTTTTTGGCTGTAGTAAACAGACTGGAAGAGCAGGTGACTCCAAACATAAAAGAGGCATTCTTAAACTCCCCTTGGTATGCAGACCTCACTTTTATACTCCACAATTTACAGGCTCGTCTAGGTTTGACTAAGACCAAAGATAGATTTATTAATTGAAAGCAATGAAATTTTGCATTTTGGAAGGAAATCTCTATTGGAAAGATCCTGGTGGTATCTTGCTTAATTTCTTGTTAAAAGATGAAGCTGACAAAGTTCTTCAAGATTTTCATGTAGGAGACTGTGGTGGGCACCTGAGCTGGAAGACCACAACCAACAAGATTCTGAGAGTTGGCTTTTACTGGCCTACTCTATTTGTTGATGTTCACTAGAAGGTTACATCTTGCCACCAGTGTCAGATTTTTGAAGGTAAAAGGAAGCTTCTGCCACTCCCAATGAAACCCATCTCGGTTGAATCTCCTTTCCAAAAATGGGGGCTAGACTTCATTGGTGAAATACATCCTCCCTCTTTGGGCCAACATAAATGGATCCTTACGTCCACTGACTACTTTACCAAGTGGATCAAGGTTGTACCATGTAGGCAAGCTACTAACTCTGTCATCATCAAGTTTTTAGAAACTAACATTTTGTCTCGTTTTGGATGCCCCAGAAAAAATATAGCTGACAATGCAGTGGCTTTCAAATCCAAAAATCTCATAGATTTTTGTAATCAATATCATATTACTTTGGGACACTCGACGACTTATTACCCACAGGGAAATGGGCTAGCTGAGTCTTCTAACAAAAGTCTGGTGAACATTCTCAGAAAGAAACTGCAGGAAAACAAGAAATCATGGCATAACAAGTTGGTTTTCGCACTCTGGGCTGACAGAATAAGAACCAAAAGATCGATTGGTATGTCTCCATACCAGTTGGTGTATGACATCGAAGCAATTTCCCCCCTTTCATTAGGAGTTCCTGTCATGAAAATGTTGCAGAAAACACAAGAAGAACTAAACGATGTCCAACAAAGAATAAATCAAATGATCCACCTAATGCAATCTAGAGAAGAAGTTTACAACATAACTCAAGTGATCCAGGAAAATATTAAAAAGAATTATGACAAGAAAACCAAAGAGGATAACTTTGAATTGGGTGATCTAGTTTTGAGGTGGGACTCCAAAAATGAAGATAAAGGTAAACATGGAAAGTTAGATAGCTTGTGGAAGGGTCCTTACACCATTTAGGCTTTCAAAGGAAATAATGCCTTTATACTTGCTAACAGTGATGGATCAGACCTGTCATGGGGACCTATAAATGGCAAGATGTTGAAGCATTACTTTCCACCTCAGTAGAGAGATCACCTTTCCATTCCATTGTACATATCATTTATTTTACGAGTTATTTTAGGTATAGGGGTTTTTGTTCAGATGTCTGAAGCCCATAGAGAAGGCCCTAAAACACTGAAGATGTCATCAAAATTTCCGAAATAAAGCAAGTCAGATAACAGAAAAAGCTCTAGAAGATTTTTTCCCAAGACAACAAGAAACAGGATTCTTGGCATCTCGCAAGGAGAATACCATCCCCAAGTGGATCCACTATTATAACCCTATAATTTATAGGATCAAATGTTGATTGTAATTTTGTCCCTTTAATGTTTTTGACTTGCAGATATTTGTTGCATTCTAAAAGGAAAAAGAAAAGAAAAAGGAATGAAAAAAAAATAAAAATAAAAGAGAGAAAAAGAAAAAGGATTAAGCCCCATGAAATGACAATGACCTGATCCATATAGTTTAAACACGGTCAAGTCTTTTGAATTTAAGTATCTAGGATAAGTGAATATGCTTGGCTAAATTGTCCAACCTTAGCCAAGTAATCAAGTTAGTTAGTGAATAAGTTTGACCAAATAGTCTAATCTTGGTCAAATAGCCCCTAGGTAGAGTATTTTCTTAGCCCAATAGTTTAAGCTGGGCCAAAGGCGCAAAGGAGTAGGTTAGGACATAGATTAGTTGTTTTCTTTTCAATAAAATGTGTAACATGATCGATGGAAAGTGCAGGATCTTGATGATGAATTTTTTTTTCTAAACCCCATGTCGATAAAAAGAAAAAGAAGTTGCGCACAAAACCCACAAAAAATCATTTAGCCTAAGTTCTGCATCATATATTGAATTGTGCCTTGGAGATTAAAGATCAGGCCTAGATCTACGACTGAGCTGTTGGCACCCAGATCTACAGTCCATAGGAGATTCTGAACCCCCCCCCAATCGTTCGACCTTTAATGGTTGGGGGGGGGTCCAAAAATATGTTTAAGAGGCACGCTCAGATCTATGGTCATCCCATCAGTGCATAATCAGATGGTCCACAGGATATTCCGGACCCCCTCGACTGTTCTACCTTTAGCGGTGGGGGGGGGAGGGGGGGTCTGACATGGTGTTTAAAGAACGCACCCAAATTAGCGACGGATCCAACTCCTCCTAGATCAACAGTCAACAAAGGATCCCAAATCCCCCCTGACCTTTTGACCTTTAATGGTGAGGGGGCGGGGGGGGGTCCGGAGTGAAGCAAATTCCAAGCAGGCCCCATCCCAACGTGGCATCACCTCATTGCATCCTAACTCCCCTCGCCAAACATTTGAAGCCTACCATTTTTCCAACTCACCACTATCATCCCGAGGTTTTGTATCCCACAACTACCCTCTACCAGTTCCATGTCACGACCCCGTCAGCATGTCCCCTCCATCTAACCGTTACAGGTCATATCCATTATGTTCATTTCCCAATCGCCTTTTTTCACGTCAATTGTTTTCACACATCATATGTCCTCCACCTTACCCTCTCATGCTCTAAATGATCAATTGGCCATTTATGACTGGCCCCATACATGTTGTTCATCTAACCTGTCCTTCTTCACCCAAAGGATACCCGTTCACTCAAATTCAACCCCATTTCGGCTAGTTTCCATTCCACTCACACTCCCTGCGTATCAGAGACTCATATTCCTTCGCCTCTGCAACACCTCATCCAACCAGATTTTTTCATCTACTAACGTGTGTTCAGTGTGCAGGTACTGGAGGAAATCAATGGTGCCCAAAAGTAAAAATTCAAATGTAGAGGAAAATCCTTTTCTCCCACCTCTTGTGGATCTCGACCGGATCCCATTAGCAGAAAAAGACTATCTAATCTTAGAAACCAAGTCTGAATTCGACTTTGTTGAGCTACAGTCATGGCGCAGAGACACCTTCATCAATCAGAGTGATGAAATCGGGCTTTGGCAGTCAAATCTTCCTCTGTATCTTTTTCCCCAAGTCTATCACTTTCCTGAGTTTGCCCTCAAGTGCCAAGCACACTACCTCCCTGATCAGAGAGCCATTGTATCTTCATCTGGAGAAACCCTTTTCCTTATTTCACCTGATGCCATCGATCATATGATGCAAGTGCCCAGAGTCGAACCCCATTCTCCCCTCACAATTGAAATCCTGACAGAATTGTATCGAAACCTGACTTTTCCCCAAAGAGCACATATCTTCGAGTTGTTCCTTCCACAAGATGCCCAATTCCCTAAGAAGAATCCTCCCTATCACTCGTCTATATTTTCCGAAAAGGAAAATCAGATTATCTCAACATTGTGTTGTTTGCTCGGTTATTTCTTAGACGAATGGGTGGATGAACCTATCTTAGGTTTCCTGTCCATTTTCTCCGATGAAGAGAAAGTGGCCACCCATTTCAACTACAATGGTTTCTTGGCCGAGAACCTGCACAACCAGCTGGAAAATTTCCCTATAGAAGGCATGTTCCGGTATTCTTCAATACTGGCCTACATGTTCATGTTCTATCAAGTGGACAAATTTTCCTTTCACATGCAGAAGATGGACAAGGAAGGAAAACCTCAAGCAGTCACTTTATGGACGTTGTTGCTCAAGAGAAGTTCCACTTAGTTCACTTTCAAACAATTCATCGAGCTATTCTATCATCCAGTGGTAGGCATGCTCAGTGGAAGACCAAATTCAAGGATAAACGAGGAGATCCAAATGGTTCTACACCTTTCGGATCTCGCAAAGACTGGGGATTGGTTCCTATACTAGAATTACACATAAATCAGAGTGTATGGGTGTGAACTAGCTCCATACAAGTTTCCCAAGTATGTGCCTATTCGAATATTTGCACTGGAGTATATTCGTCATATGATAAACTCAGATGACATCCATTTTGTGTCTCTAAAGAAAAAACAACAGATGAATATCAAGGGGAAAATAGTACCGTTTATCTGCAACAGTCAAGCTACTGGGGAAGAGACAGATAAGTTATTGAGGGAAATGAAATTCAACACCAATTTTATTTGGCAATATGACCCCAGTAGGATCATTACAGAGATGAGATCCAAGAACAAAATTTTACCTTATGCTCACACTCTCAAACCATAAATTGAAAAATATGTGAGCCAGACAGAGTGGGAAACAAACACTCTGGTAGATACAGAGCCATAGGAATCCCCTTTAGTCTCTTTTTCACTGACTTCCACTCCACAGGTACCCAAGGAAAAAAGGCCAAGGAAGGATGATTCACCTTCAATCATTGAGGTATCGACAAGAGATTTTCAGGTATACAACACGAAACCCAAAACCACTCATGCTACTCACATGTCTGGTGAGGAAGAGACCTACTCTTCCACAGTGATTGAAAGAAGACAGAAGGTGGTGTCAATTTCTTCTTCAAAGAAGCAGACAAAGATAGTTGTGACCACCCAATATCCACAAGGATCTGCACCTGTAAGCATTTTTGAGAAATATGATATGATTAAATAGAAGAACCAGATGCTGACTAATAGCACCTACTCCCAGTTCTGGAAGAAAACCTCCACAGCACAACATAGACTATTGTTAGTCTTTGACACAAAGAAAGGAAGAATGCATCTAGCATTCCTGCAGGCACAGGTGCCTCAACCCAAAGAGATCATTGACTAAGAGAGGTCAACTATTGTTTTTGACACTAAACAAGTCCATCCAGCTAACCAGATGGATTTGCACAGACAGACTGGAGAAATGGTCTTCTCCACATTAGCACATGCTTCCTCTACCACAACTAAGTTACAGGTATCTTTAAGCAATGTTCAGACCCAATTTAAATTGGAAAAGATATCCTCTTTTGCAAAAGACAACAAAGTAAAATCCTTAGAGGAGTTGGTGCTCAAGATCGGGTACGATCCCTCAAATGTAAAAGCGACAGAGGATATGATAAAGAAGAAGAATGTTGACATTGCATCTCTAAGAAAATAGCTAAATTTTCCACCAACAGAGGATTCACAAGCTAAAAAAATAGCCGAGGTAGAAAATGAGAAAGAAGAATTGTTGAAACTTATCATGCAGCAGAACGCACAACTTAGGGAAATGGAGGCAGAGTTGGAAAAGTTATTGAAAGAGAAGGAAAAATCAACCCCGATGGAAGTCATTCCATTGAGTGCAGTTCCCATCACAAAAGTCAGTACAACAGTTGTGCCAACAACCACTACTGCAAAAATTCCATCAGCAACTCCATTGACAGCACTGGAAAAAACTATGGAGCTAGCAAAGTCCATGGAGGAAATGAATTTGCAGGAAATAGAGATTAACAGGTTGAAAAGGGAGGTTGAAAATCTCCAGGAACTCAAAACTTCTTTCCAAACAAGATACAATGTTGAGAGACATGTAGCAAAGAATCTTAAGCAATAAATACAACAGCTCCAGAAACAAACAGTGGCATGTAAGACATTAGCAGAGGCTAAGGAAAATATATGGACAGATATCTCGAAATCCATAAATGAAATTTGGCCCATGGTGCAAATCATGTTCGAGCAACATGATCTGGTGTTAAAGAGTAGGCAGGCCATTGATAAGATAAGAACAGATCTGGGTGAGATGCCCTCGACAACCAACAAGATCATCAAGTTTCTGAACTCAAAAACCAAAGAAGAGCTGGAAGAACTGAAAGTTGAAGAAAAAACATAGACTATCCTCGAAGTAAAAATAGTGTTGAGTAAAAAAGGATTAATGTTACAGTTGGAGGAAAAGGCTCAGAATATGGACATTGGAGTTCAGATATTTTTTAGCAAGATAGAATCCTTACAGAAAAAGGGTCTTCCCAATCTATGTGTCCTAAATGATAAATTGATGACTTTGTCTGATTACAAGCAAAGGATTTCTACCATGGCCAAAGACAGTTCCAAGTTTTCAGGGATATAGGGCAGCATCATGGGCAAAGCGTTCTTGGAGACTCTGCAGCATGACCTCAGCATACAACACGAAATCAAGTACATCTTCCTCATCAAGCCGACTTTCGCTAAATACACCGAGATGGATGAAGTCTACCGCCGACTATTGAAAGTTACCATCCCAAGCACACAAAGATGGGATGAGTTGTGCGAATTGATTGAGTAAAGGTAAATCCTCGTCCATCTCAACGTCCAGCGTAGTCGAAGTCATCCGAATGACTCACCAACAATCTTCCCCGAAATTAGCATGAGAGATTTGACACATCATCATCAATTACTACATTTCTGCATTTTATTAGTTAGTTAGTTAGACTCAGACTCCATCACGTCATGATCAATAATGACAGGGTCATTGTAACTTTTATTATAATATTTCCAGCTTAGAAGTATTGAGGGTGGTTGATCTTTACGCCCAAGCAAGCTCTAATCATTGTAATTTTTATCAAGAAGTTATCCCAATAATACAAAGAGAAGTTTCACAGGATTCCTGCATGTTCATCGCTGGTGAAGTTTCCTCTGTCTACGTAAAAGTTTTTTCCTTCTCTGTTATCATATTGTCTTTCTAAATCTAATCTTTAAAAGCAGTTAAAGTTGTAGAATTTGCCATTGTGTACTCTATTCTTAATCTTTTATAGATTGAATCTGACGTTATAACAAAGAAATTCTTAAATGTTTTTTTGTTTTAACCGATATCTCACATTTTCAGCAATACACCTTTATATTCCAAAAGAATCCAGCGTTAGCACTATCTCGCCCCGTAAAACGAATCTTATAAAAGCTGCCTTTAACCTCTATCTTTCTAAAACAGACCCCATAGCCCAATGGAAGTGTAAGTGATACTAAGACATTTCATTTAAAACAATACAAACAACTCGATTATATTCTTTTCAACTAGCCTAAAATCTTGAAAATCTAAACAAATCTAAAACTCATAGAGACATCACTCTTTGAAACTGGTAGGGCTAGCTCCCAGTTTCGAAGAGGTTGGTTAAGGTTACCTCTGTTAGATTTCTTCTTACCTCACAACAACCTCTGGGAATTTACAAAGTGATAACAACTCCTCCTCCTGATCTTATGACTTACTCCGACTTATAAGATTTTCTAAGTGCTCGAAGGATTCGACCTTTACTCCTCCTATGGGCCCGTCTCATGAATTTCATCTACACTCATAAAAACACTATCTCTTCTAAGCTTGATCTGCTTGAAGATTTCGTCATTCCATGCACTCCTTTCATTTCAGGGATCGCGTCAAACTCAGATCGGAGGTCAACAACGATCAATGGTTCACAAAAATTGCGGGGCCCCAACATGCATACTCTTTACCAGAGAGTTCGACCTCCGCAATTTGGAAAGTTCTTACTCAATTCTAGTCTAACTGAGATCATTGATATTCCAACCCATCGAGATCAACGACAAGGGTGAATTGGGCCATGAACTACTGCGCCCTCTATTTTCACCTTTGTGCTCAGCATTGATTCCCCACCCTCGATCTCTGTTCATAGATCGACGATTCATAGCAATAGCAGGGTTCAACTTGAATATTGTGCAATTTGACATCTTGAGACCTCTAGCTCTAAGGTTCCTAGACCCAGGTCACATGGATCTTCATATAACTCTTGGGCTATAATCCCCTCTCTTATTTGGGTTTTTGGTTAAGGGAATAGGCGCAAGTTCAGAGTCTCCTAGACTACTGGTCTGAAGGGAACACCTTCCCAACTCGTAGAGATTTAAGCTTTGAATCAAGGCAAAGTAACTTGTGAGGTTATCAAAACGGTAGCTATGCCTAGAGACTTGCTCCGACTCTGGAACGATGATGTAAATTCCTGGGTAAAGTGCCTTCTAGTGATTAATCTAGGACATATGGAAATTCAAGCAGAAATATAGGTTCTCAGGGGAACAAACACATACTCATAACTTAATCATTTAATACATAGAAAGAACCCTTTATAGACATGTAAATGCTCGCATGCATCCATTATTTACAATTCAAAGCATAAGGAAAGAAAGCACTTATCAGAACCATAGATTGTGATGCGACTGTTGAAAGAGGTGCTCATTTCCACCCAACCATAGGCTCAGTCACTCCCAATGGATTTATCACTGGCCACCCCCGAGCTTAAGCCACAATGCTTTGAGATTCAATCTCTTACTTCCATCTCAATGAAAGTTAGGGACGAAGGTTACTCTCCTTCTGCCAATATATAAATAGATAAGGATGAAGGTTACTCTCCTTCTCCTGGTTCAATCTCTATTTTTTGTGATCATAACTCACTATTCCTCTTTCAGTCCTTCCTCGGACCTGAGAGTTTCCTTTCTCGCGTCTGCATTTTTCCGTAGGTCTTCCTCTGCCCACCACACTTTCTTCCTTGCCTTCCTTAGAAAGATTGTGTGTGGCTCGAATTCCCAATATCTGATCAGGTCTAGAAGCCTTACGGATGGGTGGTTTGCCCCATTCCCTCATTAACTCTTGAGGAGGTCTTCCCACCTACCAACCCGACTGTAATTCATTCCTGGGTTAGAGGTTTGTTCTGATCTGAGCAATTAATTCTAGCATGGTACTGGTTTTGTGGAGGTTAACACAACCATTCTGGGTCCCCTCTACCACCTTTCATAACATTCGTGGTTTTCTCTTATCACATCCCCTCTTTCAGCAGTCATGCAACACGTAACCATTTTCTATTAAAATAACATAATTTACATTAATTGACCTTTTGTACAAAGGTCCATCAAATAAAACATTCACACTTTTAGGTTTGTCATAGTTCCTTGGAAAATATAGTTATATTTACAGACTAGGGGAAATAGGGTGTTACAATTCCCTCCCCCTTAAAGGAACATTGTCCTCGATGTTCTATATGTCGGCATGACATGTATGTATAGGAGTAAACAAAATAAGATATTCCTGTCTCATGCATCCTCCATTTCCCACGTAGCCTCATCTGGGCTAAAGTGTTTCCACTACACCTTGACCTGTGAAATTGTTTAGTTCTTGAGTGAGGTTTCCTTCCTGTCTAATATGCATTGGGGTTCTGGCAGGAATTCTCCCTCCGGCTCCACTTGGATCACAAACCAGTCAATTATATGATTAACATCATGTACATATTTCTTCAATAATGAAACTTGAAAAACATTATGTGCTTTTACAGTGGGAGGGAGTGCTAGCCTATAGGCTGCAAGTCCCACTCTATCTAATACTTTAAAGGGTCCACAATACCGAGGTTCCAATTTGGCACATGCTCCCATTCTTAGGGAACTCTTCCTAGGTGTAACTCTGAGATAGACATGGTCTCCGGTATTGAACTCTCTGGGAGTCCTCTTTCTGTCGACGTAACTTTTTTGTCTATCCTGAGAAATCTTTAGATTTTGTCTTATCTAAACCACTTGTTGTTCCATTTATTTCAGCATGTCAGGTCCGATTGTAATTCTATCCACTAGGTTACTCCAACTGGTTGGAATCTTGCACTGTCTACTATAGAGGGCTTCAAAAGGGCTCATCTTCAATGATTCTTGATAATCATTGTTGTAGGAAAACTCTACCAATGGTAGGTAGTCTTCCCACTTCTTAGGCTGATGCATTACATGCATCCTTAGCATGTCTTCTACTATTTGGTTCACTCTTTCTGTCCGTCCATCAGTTTGAGGGTGATAAGCTATGATGAACAACAATTTTGTCTTAAAACCAACCATTAGGGATTTCCAAAAGCTTGTAGTGAATTTGGTATCTCAATCAAATACAATTTCCTTGGGCATGCCATGCAGTCTAAATATATCCTTCATGAAGATGTTGGCAATATCTATGGCCTTGCAAGTTGATTTGACAGGAACGAAATGAGAAAACTTACTCAATTTGTCCACCACAACCATGATGCCATCATTCTTCTTGGTCAACTTTGGTAATCCAATGATGAAGTCCGTGGAGATGGTTTCCCATTTCCATTCTAGGATCGGTAGGGGCTATAACAATCCTATTGGATGTTGGTGTTATGCCTTAACTTGTTGGCATTCTAGTCACTTAGCTAAATAGTTAGCTAAGTATTTCTTCAATCCAAGCCAATAGAATTGTTTCCTAGTGGCTGTGATCATCTTCTGATATCTTGGGTGACTAGTATATGGTCTCTTATGTAGTTCATTCATTATGAACCTCTTCAAGTCGTCATAGTTTGGAATATACAATCTGTTTCTGTAAGTCAGCAGCCCTTCCTCGAGCATCTGGTAGCCTTCATACTTTATCCCTGTAGGCTCTTACCTTAGGTATGAAGTCACAGTCTTGAAAAACACATATGTCTCTTGTGCATTTCTGACTCTTTCCTTGAAATCCATTTCATAGGTGCTTGCTACTGCTAGATGAATCATTTTTATACTTTTTCTAAGGGCATCAACCACCCTATTTTTCTTTCCTTTTATGTGTTTGATTTTGAAATCGAATTTACTTAGGAGAGCCATCCACCTAGCTATCCTGGCATTGAGTTTTGGTTGATCAAACAGGTGTCTCAATCCACAATGGTTTGTCATAAGAACAAATCTCCTACCC
>JZKD02S1675510.1:147487-173239 GCA_000966675.3 Picea glauca | reverse complement strand
TTTCATTTTGAATCATCTTGTACTTGAACATTTAAGTGGGGTAAAAGGAGGTTGCCCCCTCAAAGAGGCTTATTATATGAAATTATCTCTTTTTCAAGGCGTTGAGTACTTTTCTAAGGATTTTCTATGCTATATTGATATTTGGTTCTTAACAATGGTACTATTTCGGTGGAGGTTAACGCAACCATTCTGGGTCCCCTCCACCACCTTTCATAGTATTCATGGTTTTATCTTAGCACATCCCCTCTTTCAGCAGTCATGCAACATGTAACCATTTTTTATTAAAATAACAAAATTTACATTCATCAACCTTTTGTACAAAGGTCCATCAAATAAAACATTCACACTTTTAGGTTTGCCATAGTTCCTTGGCCAATATAGTTATATTTACAGACTGGGGGAAACAGGGTGTTACACATTCACACTAGGAGTAAGTTATCAAATACCTTGTTATTATTCTATAAATAGAGGGCCATTGTATGCAAAAATAGAAAAAGTTCATTATATTGTTATGTTGTTCAAATACTCTTGGAGAAACCATTTGTTCTCTCAAGAATAGATTGAGCAAGTATAACATAGGGAAATCTTTTCACTTCTTGGAAGGCTTTGCCATAGAGTTCTTCATCATTGTCAATTTATAATAGGAGAGTAGAAGCTCTACTTCGATGATTTCAAGAGAGATCCCTTAGAAGGAATAGGGGATTCATAAATCCCACATTTCTCCTCTTGGTGATCTCAATTTCAAAAGACAATTCTCTATTGGGTAACCACTCTTTGTGTTCAATTTCATGCATCCTTTGTTGATAATTGTTTAGTTTAGTTTTCCTTGTTGATCATTCTATTTTTTTTTTTATATATGCTTCTTAACTTGTAGGTTCACCAACCTACTAGCCATTGTTATGTGTTGTTTAGCTTGTCCAATTAAGCAATCAAGGGTCCTCTTTTTTCTCACCCAAGTGACAAAAGGAACCCAACAATGTTGATCTTTGATCTGGTTGTGTCAGTATTTACTAAAGGTGTTCGTCTTCTGTTGGAATACTTATGTTGTCGAACATGGTATCAGAGTGCATTTGAAGATTCTCTCTCGTTGTAGATCGATATCATGAAGTTGTGTTTCCACATCTTTTGTTTCTACCTGATACAACAAATTTTGTCTCACCCATGCAAATTTCTTGGATGACCTTTCCATTTCCCTATGCAGACTTGAAGTCCCCTTTTTACCTTCCAAAGCAAAAGAACCACATTTTTCCACATATACATTCCCTATCAGTTAGACAACAAGCGTATACATAGGTTGGTCCCCTACAACCCACGTACATCGAGTTTGGTGCTCAAAATTAAAGTCGGGTTTCCATGCCATGTCATGAGATCCATGATCCTTGACCTTCCATATACTAGAAACACTCCGACTAGGGCCTTCAATTCTATTTGAAGGCTATAAATTGAGATTTATCCAAGCCTTGAAAGGAGATTGAACAGTTCAACTTTGAGAGAAAAGACACTCTGGAGAAATTTCACTTCATATTGAGTCTGCATCCCTTTATCCTTGAAATTCGTAACTCCTTGTTCGACCCCCAAGATATTCTTTATTTGTGATGGAGAACCTGATTGTCTCCTTTATATGATATTGCCTTTAGTGGAGGATTGAAGTGGTGGAGGCCCAACTAGAGGGACTTAGTTTCTTGGTTTTGATGTCTGACATTACAAAAGTTTGTCCCCTATACACTTCTGCTAATTATTTTAATAGAAATACTCTTTTCTTGTCCAATTGATATCTTGAAGATATTTGAATTATTATTCCATGGGCGTATTTGTCATGTATGTTACTGGATTATGCTAATCTATATGCTAACATTATATATTATCACCATATTCTTGCGTATCTTGGTTGTTGAGGAAAAGTTGCAGGTATAAATCTTTGGGTCACGTGCTCAACAGTAGTATTCATCGAATGTCCAAACGAGGTAGGCTCTTGGCCTTGTCTTGTTAGCATTTCATTTATATAGAATACTTGGGATTAGAGTTGATTTCTATGTGTCATTCCATTTTCTCCTTGATTTTCTCTCTATTAGATTGAGTTTCCTTGTCGCTTGAATGCTTGATAGCCTATTTTTACTTTGCATCTGCGTTTCTTGGCTTAACCCTTTCCCTGGAAGTATTTTACTAGCTATATGCAATTTTTCCCTTGACAGATGCATACATATGTGAGATGTCCTCCTATAGGGTGCGTATATACTTGAGTTTTTCTCAAACAATCGCGTACATAATCTCTTTAGTCTTGTTGGTTGAGTTTGGTGTTTGCTGGGTGATTTTAATTCGTTATTGAGTCTTCTTGAGTCTCTGTCCTAACTGTTAAGTGCCTACAGATTGACAGGAAGCCTTCTTGTTGTTGAATTTTCAGGCGATATTCTTTCTTATCATATTTTTCATTGGTTCTCCTTGCACATTGGTCTGAGTGTTTGCTTCTTGGCATCCTTCTTGGCTTGTCTCTTTTTGTTTGTAGTAGGGTCTACATGTGAATATGCTATTTTGTCCTTGCATTTTATTTTCTTTATATAAAAAATACAAAAACATTTGCTCATTTTGCATTATTTCCTTTGCTCTATTGATTACCTTTCATTGATTTTGACACATGTGGAGAGATTGCATTTCATTGAAATTGTAGATATTGCATTGGAAGAGTTGCATTTAGAAACATACCATCGATTTGAAATTCATGACTAGTGCTTAGCAGTGTTTTTATATTTTCTTATTTTATATGTTGAGTCGTAATACCATCAGTTTCACGATCGCACCTATTGATTAAGAAGAAGACATTAAAATTAACATTGATTAATTAAAATTGATTAGAAAATATTTTTATTTTTCAAGTGTACACAAAAAATTATAGGGCATAGTGCCTTGGAGTAGGATTATGTGAGTAAAGTTCTCCAAGGCTATTAAACTAAACATGTGTGTCTAACAAAGGAGTGGTGAAACCCGTTGTGTAATTAGTGACATCAGGAGGCTCCGTTCACACTAGAGTTAAGCATAAGGTCACGCGAAGTTGGTTGTAGAGATATCCCTCTAATATCTTCTTAGCGTCAGATATATTTCTAGGTTTCTATTCGTATTTGGGTGTCTTGCTAGTACATTTACCTCCATGAGAGGTAGTGCTTTCAAGATTTTGAGCTTTGTTACCCCACCCATATGGTGGACCATACTTACAAATGTTCTCCAGCACATTGATTATATTGTGGTGAATCTAGTTGCTTGACATAGGTAGCCACATAAGCTACTTGGAAGGGTTATTCTACAGGTACCATGAGTCATATATTGGTTCGAAAAACACAACCTTTATGGAGGATTACCTCTTCGAAGGAATTTGATCGATTGCGCTATTAATCCCATGGGGGGATTTATAACTGATTATGATACCTCCAATCTTTTGAAGGGAGTCTTGGGACCCTCTTTGGCGAGAAATACCTACTCTAGTGAGGGAGGCCCCTTTTCAGCCACTGTATCATGTTTCTATGTATTGACCTTTCTGCTTTATTTTGGTGTGCTCTCTGATTATTAGTTGGCCCTAGGATTTGGTTTTATATCTCAAGTCTTGAGTCATCATGGAGAAAGACCAACCTCCTCACATGTCTCATTGTTTTTTGAAGTTACCACCACATCTTGAATCTTTACCAAAGTTTTCCTCTAAAAGGCGTAAAGTTGATAAATATGGTACATATATCTCCACATCCCTGACTTGTGATAATATAGTTATGAGTACTGAGTCAAACCTGAATTTCACAGGGAATACCTCAACTCCTTTATCTTGTATGATTAGTGGGATTCCTTCAACTCCTTCAGCCTCGACGGTTGGGGTGTCGGAGATCCCCACCACTACTGCTACCCAACCTGTGGGTTCTACTCAATCCATAGGAATGAACCATTTCAGATCTCTTTTCGGTACACCATGTTACAATTCCCAGTCAATACCTTCGGTCTCTAATCCATTTTCTTTTGGTATGCCCAACATGACATCACAACTCTCATCCTCCATTCCAAGTGCTAATGAAAATCCTAGCTTCGGACTTGGGGGCATGGATCCACCATATGCTCCTCTCTCGTTTGGTAGAGGCCATATTCCCCAAACAAATCCTATAGTTGGAGGTTGGCCTCCTCTTTCTTCCAAGCCTAATCCTAGTCTCAATGCTCCTAGATGGAGTGCTCAACCAGGTGGACAAGTCACTTCCTATATTTTGTCCTTTACCGCCTCTTCCTCCATGCCGATTCTAACAAAAAACATTTATTATGGAGAATTCTCCTCTGTCCTTCGGAGTTCCATCCAGAGCGAGTCAGTTTCACACTATGGGAAACCCCTATCTTGGATCCCCTTCAACTGGGGGTAACATATATAACCCTCATTGTATCGCTTATGCGGGTATGGTGACCATACAAGATTTTATGAATTAGTTTGGAGAAGGATATTATCCTATTGGACAGGGCCATGACATATACCAGAACCCTATATGGCCTATAATCCTTCAGTCCTAATATTTCCCGGGAGCATGGGCTCAGATGATGCAACCCCAACTCCCTTTTCTAGCCACATATAATCTGCCGGATTTGTAAAAATTAATGAATGACCATGTGCGTCACGATCTGTTATGGCCCCCGTCCTCACCAATATCCCTTCAGACATTCCAAAATTTGAAGGCAAGACTGGAAAGGATCTAGGTGATCATGTCACTACTTTTCATCTTTGGTGCTCATATAACTCCCTTAATGACGATTCTACTCATTTGAGTCTATTTCAATGCACCCTCATGAGGGTCGTCGCGAAGTGGTACATTGAGCTACCGAGGGGTAACATACGAAAACTTTAACCAAATGGTTTTGGTTTTTCACAACCACTTCCAGTTGCCAGTTCGTGACGATGTCGACATAGAAATTTTGTTGGCCCTCTGCCAAGATAAAGCCACACATATCTCAGACCATATCCAAGAGTGGCATAGACATAAGAGGTTGATCAAATCCTACATCCTCCAGAGTTTTTGTTGGAGTGGTTGTTTAAGTCCTTATTGCCTTATATTTCGAAGGATGTTTCTACATACGGAGTAACATTTGAGGAAGAAGCTATTTTCAAAGCCCAACAATTGGACCTCATATATGCTCAATCTGGGAGGTTGTATGAAATTATTCCTGACGCACCACGGTCGAACTATGACCCTAGAAAAATTCATGGGCTTCATGCCAATGGCATCATAGGCTCCGCAAATGCTATGTGTACATATTTGGTGATGAACCAATTAAAATATTTGTCTGGCTTCGTCCTCCACTCCCACTCAGTTGGCAGATGTGAATTCTGTACAATCGTCATCCAACCCAAATGGTAACCAACAACCAGGAGGGAGTAAAAGGAAAGGATGAGGTAATAATCAAAAGGGTGGGAAAAATAATAATAAATCCAAGGATGGCACTAACAATGATAGGTCGAATAATAATGCTGATGAGGGAAAGAAAGAAAAACAAAAGGTGAAGTTTCCTTGTAAAATTTGTAAAGATGATCACCTTACCCACCTATGCCCCAAAATCGAGGAAGCCTCGAGGCTCTTATAACAAAAACCTATTGTGCTGGAAAATATATTTCCACACAATCAACACATGGCCTTGGGGACCTCTAACACCATAAATTCATCGAGTGGGAGTCAAAACCCCTTGACACATAAAGGTGGCCATCTATGTGTCAATATGGTCAAGTCTCAGATTGATGTAGCCACTCAATCTTGTGATTACTGTTCTTCACATAATTTTGTAGGTCTAGAGTCTCCCCCTCCTCTAGAAACACCCTTACAGATCGAAAATATGGAACCTCTGCGTCGTATTTCGAAAGGAGTACTAAAACACTCTTCCCACAATCCTAGTTCCAGAGCTACCCAAAACTATTCGATTGTCGAATATTTGGGTCAAACCCCTTGTGCGATGTCAGATTTGGAGGTGCTCCAGACGTGTCCTTCATAGAGGAACACCTCGTTATCTTATTTAGTATATCTAGACCCGTGTGGCTTAAAGTTTATTAATTTAGACGTCACAGATGTTATGCCTTGCTTACCTTACCACATGGCCTTTCAAATCCATGTGGAGTACATGAAAATTACCATCAAATGCACTGTAATTAATGAAGGTGTTGCGATATGCATGGTGTCCCTAACATGTTGCAAAGACATTAGCTCTCTGACTCTATCCCAATCTATGACTATGTTGACCACTTTTGATGGGCATTCATTCCGACCCCACACAATTCTTCCCTCTTTTCCAGTCCAGTTAGGTGGAAAGACAATGGAGGTTGATGTCAAGGTGGTGGATGTGCCCCTTGACTACAATTTACTACTAGGGATAATTGGAATTTTTCCATGACAACATTCATGTCATCTATTTTACACACTCTATGTTTTCCTCATGAAGGGAAAATAATGATGATTGATCAATTGTCCTTTGTGCACGCTAGTCCTAATGCATCAGTTGGACCTTTGGTCCCTGTGATCGACAATTATCAATTGGAAAATGAGGATGTTGGCATCATAATGTATTCCTCTATCATGGGTGTCTTTGATTTCGTGGCACCAATTCATCACATTCATGCCATTTCCAGTAAGTCTCCATCGTCGATGAGGTCCGTTCCTTTCCGTACTTCATATTTCAACGACCCTTAGAACCTACCTTCCCTAACTATGTCATACGAAGGTCAGTAGCACATTAGGATGGAAATGCCACTATCAGTGGTAGAAGTTGCATATTAGTCTACTCTTGATGCTACTTCCAACCCAGATCCTTTCTCCTCACAGATGGACGAGGAGGATCCTGTTCTAGAGCCCGTATGGGTCGTCCAATCGTCTTGTTTTAATTATTTCCTTGATGATACTTTACCTTCGGATGAATCCATCTTAGAGGCCGTGTATGGTCTTGATAGGACTTGGGACGATATGCATCATCGTTCCTATTTCCTCCAAGATCTTGTTAGGATCAAAAAAGATGAATTTAAATCTACCTTGAGTGCGATGGTCAGTCATGAAGTGGTTCCATTAGATACACATGGTAGTTATGTCGAAGGAAACATGGTTAATAGTTTTCCTACCATCACAATTGACATCTCTTGAATTCCTGAAAAAATTGAGAACATATATATCGATGCGGGTTGTTCTCCTGGAGAAATTTAGATCTACACCAATCCCTTCAAGGTATTTCATGATATATTCACTTAGTCGTACGAAGAGATGTCAGGGATAGACCCCAAAATTGTTGAACATGAGATCAAAACCTATCTGAATTCTAGACTTGTTCAACAACGTCTTAGAGGTGTTAATCCTAGGAAGGCCTTGCTATTAAGGCAAAGGTAGAGAATCTATTTAATGTTGGTTTCATCTTCCTTGTTCCCTTGACTAAATGGGTGTCCAACCCCATTCCCATGAATAAAAAACAAGGAAAAATCCGCATATGTATGGATTTTCGAGACCTGGACAAGGCTAGTCCTAAAGATAACTTCCTGACTCCTTTCATTGACCAGATTCTTGATGAGTGCTCGGGAAGTGAAAACTTTTCTTTTGTGGACAGATTTTCAGGGTATAATCAAATTCAAATCAAACATGAGGATCAACATAAGACAACGATTATTTGTCCTTGGGGTAATTTTTCATACCAAAAAATTCCTTTCGGCCTTAAAAACACTGGAGAAACCTTCCAACGCGCCATGACCTTTTCTTTTCATGATCTCAATCATGTTGTCGAAGATTACTTAGATGATGTTCCTGCTCACTCTTGCAAGAGAGTAGATCACTCCACTCACCTTCGATTAATATTTGAGAGATGTCGTTACTATCGCATTCGGTTGAACCCTCACAAGTGCATATTTTGCATCAGGTCTGGACGTGTTTTAGGATTCTTAGTATCTGAGCATGGGATCATGGTAGATCCTATGAAGGTTGATGCAATGCTTTGATTGCCTCCCCCGCACAACATTCAAAAACTTTAAGGTTTATAGGGGAAGGCTAATTTATTGCATCGGTTCATAGTGAACTATGCCAATTTAACTAAGGGTTTCATTCATCTTTTGAAGAAGGATACTTTGTTTATATGGGATGAGCTAGCCCAGGAATCTTTCGATGATCTTAAGAAAGATTTGGTATCGACGCCTTTGTTGAAGCCTCGAGATTGTAGTAGAGACTATTTTCTTTATATTTCTGCATCCAAAGGGATAGTTGGTATGGTTTTGGTTCAAGAGGATGATGAGCTCCATGAGCACATTGTCTACTATATCAGTCGAAACCTAGTCGATCCTCAACTTAAATACTCTCACGTAGAGAAACTAGCCTTGGCCGCCCTACATGCAGTTCAAAAATTACAACATTATATATTACTTTGAAAAACTACCATAGTTGTGGATATCAATCCATTTCAATATGTCCTTACCAAGTGTATCATATGGGGGAAATACAATAAGTGGATTGTTATTTTGCAAGATTTTGATCTCAATTTCACTTCGGCTAAGTCTAAGAAATCACTAGTTTTTGTCGAGTTGATATCAGACTTCCCTCGACTAAGTGAGGACATTTTTCATGATGATTCGTTCACGGATGAACATATCCTCCTTATCTCGTCTTTGAACCTCTGATATGGAGACATTTTAATTTATCTTCAAACCTTGAAGCTATCCCAACATCTGCCGAGAGACAATCAACGACATATACGCCATCAAGATAAAAAAAAATACCTTATCTTCGACGACACTTTGTATCGTCAAAGAGTAGACAATATTTTACACCATTTCTTGATTCACAAGGAATCTGAGTCTATTCTCAATGACTATCACAGTGGGGCTTATGGTGGTCATCTATTCGGGCTTGTGATAACTCAAAAATTATTGTGAGCCGGTTATTTTTGGCCATCAATTTTTAAAGTTTGTGTTGAAGTGGTTAAGAAATGTCACCCTTGCTAGGTATTTGCTCATAAAATGCGCTCACAGCCAACCCCTCTTCACCCAGTTTTCACCGTCAGTCCCTTCACCAAGTGGGGGGTAGATTTTATGGTTTGTAACCCAGATTCGGCTGGGGGGCATCAACATATCATTGTGGCCATATATTACTTCACTAAATGGGCATAGGCCATGCCTACCATTAAATATGATGGTAAGAATGAAACATTATTCATATTCAACCAAATTATATCCTAGTTCGGAATCCCAAGAGAGATTGTCACTGATCATGGAAATCACTTGTAGAATGAAATGATGAAAGAGTTCACATCAAAACTGGGGTTTAATCATGGTCATTCTTCCCCTTACTATCCCTAGGAAAATGGACAAGTAGAGGTGGTGAATAAATTTCTCAAGACCATCTTGCAAAAAACTGTCATCCAGAGTAAATATGTCTGGCATCTGATGCTTCACCCTGCACTTTGGGAATATTAAACATCAGTAAATACTTCCACTGATTTTTCACCTTTTTCAGTTAGTACATGGCATGGATTCAATTCTTTTGATTGAATGTGAAATCCCTTCCCTCAAGCTGGAAATTGAGCTCCTACCTGACACATCCGATATTGAAGAATGCCTTGTAAACCTAGAACGTCTCAATGAGTAGCATCGAGATGCCTCTACGACTATCGCAGTAAATAAATGACGTGTTAAAGTTCAATATGATAGGTCTGTCTATCCTCAACAATACGTTAAGGGTGATTTGGTTCTCTTATATGACCAAGCCAAAGAACTGTTGGGGGCAAGAAAGTTCAACCCCATGTGGCATGGTCCTGATATCGTGCGACATGTATTAGAGAAAGGAGCCTATGAATTATAATATTTTGAAGGGAATATGTTGTATGAGCCCAATAATGGGCTCTACCTTAAAAGGTATTACACTTAAGCCCTCAAATCTTGAGCGTGACCTTTTGTATACTAGTGTATCTTAGTGTATATACATCTTTTCATTTGTGTCATCGACTTGCTTATCAGGTTTTCCCTTGGTTGGCATATTTCAACAGAGTCTTCAATTTACTTAGGATTCATGGATAGTGCCAGTCATCATACGCGGAACATGGATTTTGCTGCTTGGGTCATTTACTCACCCGAGGTCTAATTAATGTCTTCAGGTGGCTTTCGTCTGAAGCCATTAAAGAATAATGTGGCTGAGTATAGCGTCATTATAGAACTATTACGCGATGCCATTTCACATGGTGTTTGGTATTTATAAGTTCTCTTGGACTCCTAGTTAGTCGTATTTTAGTTAAACGGTAGTTACCGTCTGTGAGACCCTACTCTACTCTGACAATTCCTATGGGTATGAATTTTGGAATGATACTTTGATTTTCTTACTTATAATCACATACCTAGAATTTCTAGTCATGTATCCAATGCATATGATAATTATATTTTAGATTGGAATTTGTCACAGAACTAAGAAAAGAAAACATATTAATGCATGTACACATTGTAACATATATAAGTAAATATGAAGACCAAATATTTTTTTTATATATATTTCATCCTTTCAAAAAATATGGTGTCATAGTACAAAATGGGGCTCACAGCCTCAAAATACATATGGACGGTATATAATATGACCATAGAATATGCGCCTATGGCTCCAGATGCATATTGTGATAGCACACTATGGTGTTTGCGAGACACCGGAAGAGTCGCACCCACGCACGGGGTACACCCACCACCTGTCGCTGCATAGCCTCTGGCAGATCCTCGACTTGAACCATAGGAATCATGTGCGTCAATTGAGACAGGTTCCCCTATACATTCTACAACACTCTCCATGTAGCTCCTCCCGCATGATCATCTCCTCGACTCCTCCAATGATGTCATGGAAATCCATCTAGTCATCGCGGACCTACATATGCGTAACCAAACAAAAATACTTGCACTTTTTTTATTCTTATTGAAAAACACAAAACAATGAAATATATAAAATCATTTCTTACCAATATCACCGTAGGCGGAACTTGGTGGAAAAGGAATATCTGGATCCCCTTTGTAGTCGATCCCGCTGTAAGGTATTCATCAATGGCTATGACCCATCGGTGCCACACAAAAAATAACTCATCATTGTAGGGGGTTGGCACCCTACCACCTCCTAGCCACCTCATCACGTCGGTCCACCATGACATGGCTAGATCACACTATTCATGTGGAATAATATCTACTCTAGGACTCAAGCCTAGAACCTGCTCAAATAAAAAACTACAAAGAATGGATGCAAATCCAAAGTTCCTCATTTTCCCTTGTTTGCAATCCGTCAGCTGGATCTTCATGTTAGCTAGTAGTGAGATACACCAGTCATAAACAGTGGGTCATAAACACTACATCGTATAGAACATGAGTGGCCTTGATTCCTGGTGCAACAAGGATGACCTTGAAATTCATGTAAGTACAAGCACGACGATCTTTAAGCTCTGGTTCTCAATCTCCTTGATTGGGAGTCGGCTCCCTACTTTATCTGTGCCTGCAACACAATGGGTGGAAATGTACTCCTCCATAGTCATACAGATTCACTACCTCACCCCGACGAGACAATCCTGTGATAAAATATATGTTTCCCATTTCAATCCTCAATGGTTTCCCATCTAGGTTGAATTCCTTTGTCTCTAGATCCCAGTAGTTTACGAGCAACTAGAGTAACCTCACTTGAGCCCTCATTCCTTTGAGAGCCAAAAATTTATAAAGGCCACATATTTTTAAAGCTTGTTGTGCCCCTGCATCCCTTCCCACTGTTGCATCTATCTCTTCATGCTCCCTCTCCCTCCATTCAATCACCATCTTGCAAAGGAAAAGCCATTTTTTGAGTCAAATCCTTTCAAAAAAGTGTTCACAGACTTGTACGCGGGCTAGCTTGGTAAAAATCACGTATAGGGCTTCATCTACATGGGAAGACTTCACCTTGCCTGTGTGTATGGGGTCGTATACGTGACCCAATGAAATTTCACCTGTGTACACCCTAATTTACATAGTACAACCTCTAATACTAAAAAAATGAGGCCTACAATTGAAATTTAAACCATTGAAATTGAATTAGGGGGGATGAGAACTTACTTGGTCTAGATAGTTGTTGATTCGATTGGTCGTAGCTCCTAATCTCGACACTTTAATACCGTGGGGAAAATGGCCTAAAATGCACTATGTGCATGGAAAGATTCAAATGGTATGGTAAAATGGTATATTTTTACCATTAGTTGAAATTTTTTAAGCCACTTCATATAGTTTGTGCTAATTTTTTCACCTTATGGACTAATAGTGCAGTGGAAAGGATTGGTTTTTGGTGGTTTTTTCGAGGATTTTTTTTGTTCTTTCTAGCGTCATACCCATGTTCATACCTTTAGCAGGTATATTATTTCATCAGCATATAGGATAGGTTGTCACTCCATTTTTCACTCTTGCATCATCCTATGACCATGATCCATACGCCTTAGGTTCAAAACAATTTATTAGCGACAAGAAACCTTCTTACTGCTACTAGAAGTATTGTTATTAAGTGGTATAGGCTTACCAAACATGGGTTCCCTAGTTAGAACCTTTGTGTTATTTGGTGCCCATGTAGAATTCATTCCATAGGACCAAGAGTTCCTTATAGTTCCGATATGAATTTGCATTCAAACCCCATATTCTTACTCACAAGCATTCTTAACGTTACCTATGGGACTCCCACCGAGTCTTGGTTAAGCTCTTTTTCGAGTCTCTAAAAAATGAAAAGATTTTTCAGTGAACTTGTCTCTTTCACACTAGTTAAATGGATTTGAAAGGACATCTATTTGGTGTAAGTTTAACCCTTTTTCAAACCAAGTAGAATACTTACAAAAAAGGAATACTCTAGTCACCATTGGCTAGAAGAGTTCTCCTTGGTATTATTTTATACTTTTTCGGGCCTAGGGGACTAAATCTATGGAAAAGAACATTCATTGGAGTTACATTATAATCGTATTCCATCATGCCTCTTGCAATATTGAGCCTATTTCCAGTTCCCTCTTTCTCGTTATAAGCCTCTTACCTCAACAATTTGCATCACTAGCCAAGCAAAGCCTTTTTTATATTCTTTACAGCTTGACACCCTATACCCTAAGAGGAAACATCTCCCTGAGTGTCCATACCCCACATGTACTTCCTTGCATTGAGAATAGGTATGTTCCACTGTTTGGAGCTAGTTTCTTACTCGCAACACTCGTTTCCTCTCCTGTATCATAACATATCATTGCCTATGAAAAAACAAAAAAAAATATGGGTGGGAAAAAATATCATCTCATATCGGCAACAATCGTGTCGCCTTTGAACAGAGCACAAACTTTTGAGTCCACTGTCATCCAAAGTTTGGGTTTAACATGACCTTAGGAAGCTGATCTCGTTACTTAGAGTTTACTCCTCTGACTGGTTATTCTTCCAGTCCCTATAGAGAGTTTTTTGATGCCTCCTGCATCATGAAGTTTTATCATCAAGTCTATGCTTCCTGAGTTATTCATATGTATCATGCTCTTGTTCAAAGGATGTCTATAAGCCTGTGTCGTCCATTTCTCAGAACTCTTGACTTTGCATGTCGACCATACCCTCAATGTGTCTCAGATTCACATGAAGCTATAGTCCTATCATGCAACCTGGTCCTACTTTCATTATGGGTAGGTAAACTTGAACCCAACAGTTGAGATCTGGTCATTGGTCATTGGATGGGGGGTTTCCCTTGTCTTTGACGGAAAGAAATCTATTCAGACATTGGGATTCATGCAATGTCTTGGATGCCATTATCCTTATTGGTGGTTTCTTTCCCTTTTTCGGTAGTCTTCCTTATTGGATGTTTTTCAAAGGGTCTCTTTCATGCACTACTTGCATATGGTGCATGTGGGAGATGCACAGGGTCGTTGGTTCATGAACATCCTATTCATCCGAGTTCCTCCTAATAATCAAGCTATTTATTTGTACCTCGTGCTAACTGATGAGAGATGCCATGATGATCTCCTTTCAATGGGTCTCCTTCCATCAAATTCAACTCATCTATTCTGGAAATGAGACCTTGAGTATTATGAGTACCTAGAGGCTTGTAGTAATCAGTGGTAGGTTCTCTCACCATCGACAATTGGGAATACATCAATGTCTCCTGATCGATGGATTCTTCAAGTGTTCAAACTCAACACCCTTATTCACACTTGTAAAAATGTACTTGATGCCTTGATACATATTATCCCCTACCCTAGGGATAACTAAGGAGATCACGTCTCGAAGCCCACAGGTCCTAGACATGGAGTACCAAGAGGCAGATGACTTGAGTATGGCCCTAGAGGGCCCCTCTTTTATTTAGTGCAATCCATTCATCATTAGCAACAATATCTATCCCCACCAGCCTGGTCGTGGAGTAGCAGCGAGTCTTGCTCCATGAGGTAATGAGTCCAGGTATCATGGTATGTATCACTCTTATTTTTGAAGCACTTGAATATGCTGTATCAAATACTTCTTCGTTTCATGATGTTTTCCAAATACCTATTGGAAATGAGAAGTATGGCTCATGATGAGAACCTCTTTCTCTCAGCCATGCAACTTAGAGGCATCACCATAGATTGGTGACATGATGATGGTAATGTCATACCACTAGATATCCATGATAATGATAGGTCGGCTTGTGATGATACCTCATATCCTCCAAATAACCCTTTAATCATTCTTAATCATTATTCTTGTGGGGGCCTCTTTTCTTAAAGATAAGTGTTTCATTACTTTCTTGGGGGATCCCTGGGTGAATCATCTGGAAGGTTTATATATAGGCTTTTATCTTTTACCCAACAAAAATTCCTCTGGGCCTTCATCCCTTTCTTCCAATAGAATGAGGGACAACCCCTTCTTGGGTCAATACCCCCTAAAATCCCAAGAGATAAGGAAATGGGGGGTCTAAGTGATGAAAAGTGGTAAGTATGGTCGGTAATGGTATGATGGCTCTTCAAGGGAGTTCCTAGTAGCAAACCCATTCCCGAGTAAGACCACTCACTAGGGTACAATGTCAACCACCAAGGTGAAATAGGGAAAAAGGAATAATGTCCAAGCATATGTCATGAAACCTAAAGAAGTCTAAGATAAAACATACTAAAATGCCTCAAATATTGAAATTACACTCACCATAATACCTGACTTGTACCTCATGGAGAAAGGCCCAATGCCTTTCGAAAGCCAATGGGTGTGGTGGATTCCATCCTGAAAATCCCGACCTCTGTGGTGGTGAGAAGGGTCTCCATCTGTGCAAGTGGACACTGCTAGTCATGTATCCTCTCGACACTCCATATTTTCAACCTGAGGGCCTCAAGACATGATCTCCTTATTTATCCCACAAAATGGGGATAATAGGTAGAATTTGGTAACTATGTGTAAAACCTAGAGAAGAACACGACGTTGGAGATGATGATGGTTCTTAATACTTATGTCTCTTGTTGTAGCTCTAGGATTACAAATTGAGTAATAGACATGGAAAGTGGAGCTAACACCTTGCTTGATTTTGGAGCCTTTTTCTTGTGGCATGTGAGGCAAGGGAAATATCATGAAGAGACTAGCTTGATTTGTCTTACGCTTGGTGTGTTGCCTTACTTGGAAGAAGACTTGGTTCTGCTATCCTCGATGTTCTATGGAGGTCTTGGTGCTTGTGTGGATGAAAGAGTTGGCCTGAGGTTTGAAGACCCAAACCCTAGGATGGACATGTAGATTTGGAGGCTAGTGCTAGAGTTTTCTGGTCATGTACTTGTGTGATGCAAGATGGCCTAAGGAAGACAACAATGCTAGTATGGAGAGCTTGTGTTACACAAGCTTGTTGTTTTTGCCAAGGAGGAATTTCCAATTCAATGCTAGCATATCGAGTATCTTTGGTGTAGTGACCATCTTTTGTTGGGAGATATTCCTAGCTAGGAGGAGTTGGTGGCTAGGATTTTTTAATGGTTTCCCTAGCTAGGGTTTGGAGAGCTTGACATGAACTAGTTTTGTGATAAATTTGTGGTATGTACTTCTACTTATATATATATATGTGTGTGTGTGTGTGTGAAGTTTTCAGCTGTCCAAATATTGTGTACTTGCATATTTTATTTTTAGCTGATGTTATCTTCATGATTGAGTAGATTTCAGCCCCTTGTTGTTCATGCTGATTTGACACATATCTTGAAGATAAATGAGAAAAATTGTTGTTGTTATAATATGTTGTAATAAGATAGTTTAGATCCATTATATGCCTTGAAAAGTGTGCCCTTAAGGCTGTAACATTTTGATATTAAAGTACACTCATATGACATTTGTTCTCTTGGGATGCGGGGTGAAATTGAGTTGAATAGAAGTGCAATATTTTGTTGTAATTTAATATTCCCGATCAACTTTAAAGTTGAAGATTCACAGGGAATAGATATATGAAACCTCAATATTGAGGTAAAATATTGAAAGTTACATTAATCACCCAATTATTGAAATTTATACAAATCATAGAAGTTTGGCATCATACCAACACACTTTCGACATGAATTCATCAGTTCGTTAGGTGATTGGATGAGTTGATTGAAGAAAGTTTGACCACACTTGGTGAGTGCACCATATTGGCGGAGGGGTGTTGGACTAACAACATTTTGGCGAGTTCACCATATTGCCAGAGGGGTGTTGAGCCCAAGGATGATTATTCTTGAAGGGATTTTCACATCGAGGGGCGAATAAAGCCTAGTTTGACACATCTATACATCCTTGTATTGTAGAATGCTCCATGTGGGGTTTCCTTGTTGGTTACGTGTATGCACTTATCTCCTTGTTTTATGTTACCTCCCTCACCTACACTATATATAAAGGGAGGATAAAACTCTTGTATTCATTATCATCATTTTGTAATCTATTCTTTATAGTGTCTTGGAGAAGTGTTGTAGAGAGCAAGACACTAGGGGTCATGAGCATGTTCATGGACAAACTACTCTTGCATGATGCCAGGGTTTTCTCTTATGATGCTAGGGTTTATGATATGCATGTAAATCCTAGAGAAGAACATGACGTTGGAGATGATGATGGTTCTTGTGGATAAACATGACATAGAAGTGCTGAAAATTACCAAAACATGAAGACGATGATGGCTAAAATCAAATATGCATTAAGACAATTTTTGATAGTTGAAAACTTCATATATATGTATAAGAGATGAATTTTGAGTACATACTCTTGGCTTAATATAAGTTAGTACAACCCTCCAAGCTCTCCAAAACCTTAGCTAGGGAAAAACAAGAAAAATCCTAGCTCCACTTTAAAAATATTCCACAATCTAACATCAACACTAACAAGCCTCCTTGGCTCCAAGAAAGAATTCTCCTCTCCTCTATTTTTCTCAACAAGTTCAATCCAATTGGGTAGAACCACGTCGTGGATCAAAATCTAAAAAGACTTCATTAATCATTACAAAACATTTTTTTCAATTATAAGGAGTGGCTCAAGAACATAAGGTGACTATATAGTAGCACGCTAGTGTAGACAATGTACCTAGTAGCCTTTAGAATGTTAAAATATCACATGCCAACGTGTGATTAGTCATTGACCTTGAATGTGTGCATGACACATTGTTAAATATTTCTAATGCATAGTATTCAAGCCTAAATATTTTTGCATGTGAATTCTACAAGGACACATGTGATCCATGGGAATTAACTTATAAGTGTCTAAATAGATCATTATAAATTATTCACTTGAAGAGCTAATGAATAAATAGAATATAAAGTTTATCCTATTGGAAATCCAATTAATTAGTCCATAGTTGGAGTTTACTTGTGAATTTTTAATAATAATAGTATTAATAGTCTAGTTTAAGGTCATAGTCTAACCAAATGTCAAATTGACATATGACATTACCTACATTGGTGTATGTATCCTAAGCCCTTCGGATTCAAGCATGTGAACT
The DNA here is from genome assembly GCA_000966675.3 of Picea glauca. Classification (NCBI taxonomy): domain Eukaryota; kingdom Viridiplantae; phylum Streptophyta; class Pinopsida; order Pinales; family Pinaceae; genus Picea; species Picea glauca. The sequence continues at coordinate 155,339 of JZKD02S1675510.1, read as the reverse complement.
TGAAGGAGGAAACACATGTTCTTAATTGTTAGGCCCACTATGGATTCTAGCCAAACCATTAACTTTGCATGTCCATATTTTCTCCCCTCAAACATTAAGTTGGAATGTAGATAATTTATTGAAGGAATACATTGCAGACAACGGGAAAACATGAGAAAACATAGAATCATTAACCAAAAATCTCTATTCATTAAATTTGATATTAAAAATCATACATATGTATAGAATAATATTTCATTCTAAAAATATCACGTGTCAAGATGTTGTCTCTTTGTCTCCTTGTATGAGGTGGACCGATAGCAGAGACAAGTTAAAATTAAAAACAAAGTGATGAAGAACTCACTAATGACGGATCACAAAAAAAGAAAAGTATATCCATTAACGTTGCTTATTTCACTCTATTGTCTATTTGTTTGTTGCAAAAAAAGTCAGGAAGGAGTGTGGGGTAGGCTTTTTGCTTTTTGTATGTAGCCATTGGATGGGTGGATGGATACTGGCTGATTCTGCCTCTCTTGGCCCTCTATGTAAACTCTTCCATTGATCACCCCCATACGTTCTGCATTTATGATTTATGAATTTCGAGACAGAGGAGATGTCTTCCTAAATTCATATCATGCTCATCCATCATTTTTGGATTTGAATATATTCAATTTCATTTTTCAAAACAACTTTCTTTTTTTTTAATCTCTTATTTTGGTTTTTCCTTTTTCACATTGGGTTGTGTGAATGTTATGATGTTCTTCTATTCAATTCATGTGTTTCTGCACTTTTATTTATTTTTAGTTCTCCATTTTTTATTCTGAATTTATTTTTCTACCAATCTTCTTAAAGTTTTTCTTGGATGGGATGGGGTTCCTAAATTGTTTTTGCATTTATTCCTCATTTATTGAGTTTTCCCAATATTTGAAAGCCCATAGACACATATCTACACCTGTTGTATGGTTTCCCATTAAATATTTGATAACCAAGCTAACAATTCTGGAGGACATCGCTTAGCCAACCTTTAGGTAACATAGTTTTATTCCTCTTCATTTCATATTATGTCAAATGGAAGGGTTGGGGAGGACTAAAGGTTTATGGTTGATAAATATTGCTTTTGTTGCTTTGATTTTCTCTACCCAAGCAATGATGGTGTACACGGAGTTAAGTTGAACTCCTGGGTTATGGTGTAATGGTGTTTGACGAAGGAGGAGGGTTATGTTGTGCATGCTAATATTTTTGGTGTAACTACATAAGATATTCTGGTATATTTGTTTTAGTCAAACCTTTAAAATGTTATTATAATTATATTGTACTAGTAATCTCAACATAAATTATTATATTATTGGTATTTTACTTATAATTGTAAAAATCCGCATTGTGGCTAGTCGGCCATGTTTTATGGGTTAGTTATGTCAAGAGTCATGTCTCTTCAAGAGACACTGTTGGGTATAAATAGAGGATAGTTTCCTCTCATTTTGACACACACTCACACACTTCTCTCGTGCATCTTGGAGTTCATAATAAGGTCTAGCGCACATGTCTTGGAGATTAGTTCTTTTGGTGTTTTGGTCTTGGTCTTTCTTGGAGAGCTATAGTGCATCATTTTACTGGTTGAAGGAATCTATATTGGGGATTTTGGTTGCTTGGTTTTCTCCCCCACGAGGGTTTACTAGGATAATATTTGTGTTCTATTGTATCTGTGATTGTCTATCTTTCAATGATCCTACTACAATTGCTATTGGATTAAGTACTTGTAATTTTGTAACTAGAAAATTTAAAATTCCAACATGGTATCAGAGAAGGTCTGAATATAAGCCATTTGTAGATCTAGAAGCCTAAAAGGGAGTCGTTTTTAGTCTAGAGACAGTTTCCAGACAAACCAAGACCATCAGAAGGTAGGATGACTACCAGAACAAAGATCAATGAGAAGCTAGATGGAGTTGATAACTTCAGGGCCAAGAAATACAGAGTAAACCTCCTTTTTGAAGAACATGAACTGGATAAGTTCATTATAGAAGAGGTTAAAGAACCTCAAGGAGATGAAGCTAAGGCAAAATATAAGAAGGACATGGTGAGAGTAAAAAATATTATTGCAGACTCCATTAAGGACCACCTTATCCATCATATATCATCATTATATTCTCCAAAGCAAATGATGGACACCTTAACTCATCTGTTTGAGGGAAGCAACCTAAATCAAAGAATGAATATGAGATCTCGGTTGAAGAATGTGAAAATGCAAAAATCAGAAACCATTCACTCCTACTTCTCAAGAGTGAATCAAATCATGGAGCAGATAGAAGCCATTGGTGACTCGGTAGAAGGAGAAGAGATGGTGATGATTGCCTTGAATGGCCTACTTATTGGATTACTGAGAGGGGAGGGGGGGTGAATTAGTAATAGAGCAATTTAATCATTTTTAACCATATAATCCAAGTGTTGTATCAATGTAGCATTATCATACAATAAATACATATTAAATAAGCAATGAACAAATGAACAATCATACACATACATAGTACACGGGTGTTTTACGTGGAAACCCAAAGCGGGAGAAAACCACGAAATGTTTTTTCTTATATGTATTGAAGAATTACATTCATTGGAAGCACCAACTTACTTTGTTTTCTAGCTGCAACTGTAAGAGGCTCCAACCCCCTAGTTTCTCTGGCTACAGCTCGAGGGAAGCTCCAACTCCCCAATTCTATAGCTACAACCAAAAGGAGGCTACAACCCCCTATGTTCTTCGGCTACAACCGAAAGGTGGCTACAAACACATGTCCTTGCCCCGTCCAACCGCCCTAGTTTATAAGTAGAATTATGGAACCACTGTCACACTATCACTATGTGATATACTATTGTAAGTCTATACCAATCAACCTGCACCAAATAACCTGTACCAATAACCTAAACCATGCATCAACCTGTACCTCAACCTATAATCGACCTGTACCAATAACCTAAACCATGCATCAACCTGTACCTCAACCTATAATTGACCTGTACCATAAACAAGTGCATCAACCATGCACCAACCTGTACCAAACAACCTATAATCAACCTGTACCATAAACAAGTGCATCAACCATGCACCAACCTGTACCTCAACCTATACCATGAACAAGTGCATCAACCATGCACCAAACCTGTATAAATAACTTGTCACAACAACTTGTCATAACAACTTGTCCAAACAACCTATCACAGCAACCTGTCTCATCAATCTTATCAACCAAATTAGATCTACTCACCAAGATCAATCACCAAGACAACTCTAAAAAATGTGCATCAACCAAGAATAACACAACAACATATAATCATCACCAACAACTCATAATAATACAAGTATGCTACATCATCCATAAACCATGTGTCAACAATACTAATAACAAGTGCCTCCAACCATGTACCAAGTATGTACCAATCATGTATCAACTAATCATCAACTATGACTCATCAATATGTACCAACATCATCAACTATACACCTCATGTATGTGCTAACTCATCAACTACTTGTCTCAACCATGTACCCGACATGTACCTCAACCAAATGCCCTCATCAATTTCATCATCCAAATCTGATTTGTAACTCTGTAATATACCTGGTGTATATGATCACATACCTACAAACCTTCCTTAAATTTAACAACAAGAGACTAGCATTTTCATCAAACGTTTCTTTCATCTCACATGACTAGTTTTGGATTAGTCAACAACCCTAACTTGAAATAATCATAACTATGTACTTGTAATGAATAAATATATGAAACTAATACACAATTTTATTCAGTGTGTTTTATGCAATTCCTCTAGGTTTCACTACTTTAAACCTCTCATAAAAGGAGTTATAGCAAAAATGGCATACCTTGATGAATTTTGAATTTTGTCTTATTCTAGAGAGCGACCTTGTAGAGCATGCCCCCGCATGGAATATTTGTTGAATCGATATGAAAATGTTATAAAACATACTAAAGACAATACACTAACCAACACATTTGGTCTTACTGAATTTGGATCTTTTATGAATAGTTATGATGTTTTTACCCGAAACAATTGTTTTAGACTAGTTTATGGACTAGTCACAAACCTTATTTTACATTGAGCGTAACTCCAAAAATACAACGACCCACAAGCTGAATTTTTTTCCACAGATACATGGATATGTTTCCTCAATGGAATAGAAATTTCATTTTCTAAATCATTCTATAAAAAAAGGTATTTCGGAAATGGTGAGATGACCTGTATATAACATACCTTAGAAAGCATCATCAAAATAATTTATCCTCCCTTGAATTCTGGCCTTTTTTTCTTCACCTTCCTTCTGAAATTCGACTTAGATATCCTTTGGTTACCTCAGACACCTATAGATATTCAATATTCTCAAGTGTGGTCTAAAATGAGATAGCCTTGCCTCTTATTTATACTCTCCAAGTAGCTTCCTTTAAAACATCTTCTAGGTCACTTTGCCCACTTTCCTTATTTTAGGGTTAACCCGCTTCTAATTTCTCCATTAAATTTATTATTTAAATAATTTATTTTGTATTCACTTTGAATTATAGTACACTCATCACTTCACTTTATTATTTACCTTCTAATATCTCTAGATGACCTTAAACCACTTTGACTACTTTGACCTTTTGGGGCTTCTAGATGACATATGAGGGTCCTCCAACTTCGTAAGGCCATAACTCTCAAACCGTGAGGAGTTATGTGATGTTCCACATACCACCAAAAGTGGAATGACATGTAATACCCATATAGAATAGTATTACCTCCAAATATATCAAAACTCATACCATTATCCATCAAACAAACTTGGGTCCATTACCCAAACCTGGGTTCTCCAACTTCTTATGACCATAACTCTCTAAACGTGAGGACTTATGTGACATTCCACATAACAGTGGAAATGGAATGACATGTACTATCCATCTAGAATATTCTTACCTTCAAATATATTAAAACTCATACCATTATACATAAAACAACCTTGGGTCCATTACCCAAACCTTTGTGCTACCAGACTTTCTCCAAGGGTTGACATCAATCACTAAGGGTTGAAATCAATCTACAATATCACTCTCCAATGGTTGACATCAATGAAAACCAACAATACATACCAATTATCCATCAACCTAAGCCAACGGTCTGACAATCTCCCCCTTTGGCATTGATGGCAACACCAACATTGATGGAGACACTTTGTCATGATAACATTCATGCTTATACTCTTCATCAATGTTTCTATCTCTCCCCATTTTCCATCAATGGCAAAGGGTATCTCCCTTTGGGGTTGCTCCTCTTGACTGAACTATCCTTAGGGTTGCTCCTCTTGTCTACATGCCTTTGATTTTTCTTTGTGTTTATAAGCCTTTGATTACTCTCTTTTCATTCATATGAATAATATCCCCCCCTTTGACAAAGAGTATCACTCTAAAGTCATATCTCTCATTCTTCCCTTGTGAAAATTGCTCCCCTTGGAAACATGCCTCTATGCTCTCTCTCCAAGCATTTACCTTTGCATCTGATAAATCTCTCCCCCTATGTCCTATTTATGGTGCTTCCTCATGTACATCTAAGACATATAAGATAAGCATTCAAAAGGATTCATTTTGGAGTAGAAATTACTCCTAGTCTCTGGTGAAGATACTCAAGGGATTCTTGTGGAAGCAGTTTTGTAAATATGTATGCCACTTGTTCTTTTGTTCCCACATATTCAACTCTGGTGGTCTTCTCTGCAACCTGTTCCCGTAGAAAGTGATACTTGATTGGAATGTGCTTTGTCTTGGAGTGCATCAACGAGTTCTTTGAGATATTGATGGCGCTTGTATTGTCACAATAGATTGAAATGATCTCATCATACTCAACCTATATATCGGTCAAAGTTTGTTTCATCCAAAGAACCTGTGTACAACATGTTGATGTTGCAATATACTCTGCCTCAACTGTAGATAGAGATATTGATGATCATTTCTTGCTTAGCCATGATACTAAACACTCACCCAAGTAGAATGTTTCTCCACTGGTGCTTCGTCGGTCATCAATACAACCTGCACAATCTGCATCTGTGTAGACAATAAGTGATAGATCTTTTCCTTTTGGATACCATAATTCAAACTCTTATGTTCCTTTGAGATATCTAAAAATCCTCTTCACTACTAATACATGTGATTCCTTCGGTGCTACTTGAAATCGTGCCACTTGTCCAACTACCTACATTACATTTGGTCTGGATGGTGTCACATATAGTAGGCTTCCAATCATTGACATGTATTGCCTCTGATCTGTAGAATTTGAATAATCATCTTTGTTCAACTTGCAACTGGTTTGCATTGGAGTGATAACAGGTTTGAAATCTTCCATTTTGAACCTCTTTAATATTTATTTGATATACTTGGTTTGAGAAATAAAAATTCCATGGTTTCTTTGACATATCTGAATATCCAAAAAGAAGGATAGTTCTCCAAGTAATGACATTTCAAATTCATTATGCATATCCTTTGCAAATTTCTGGCTTAACCTATCATTAGTACTTCCAAAACAATATCATCAACATAAATTTCAATTAATAAAATATTACCTTGAGTTACCTTGATGTAGAGGTTGTTGTCTGCACTTCCTTTCCATAGTTCATAGGGAGTTTTTTCATTGTTTTTTTTCTGAGCATTACTTTGTTTTGAATGTGAACTGATGTATGCATTGCATGTGTCCAAAAACTATTTGCCAATTTGGAATACATTAGCATTGTTCGAGCCATTTCCTGTGTAATTATCATCCATTATGATAATGTTCCTTTGTCTCTGAACCACTCTCTAAACCAATCTATGAATCCATGCTCTTGTCCACTATCATATATCTTCCCAAACCTACTAAGTGTTCTTAAGAATCCATCTCTGTCCATACTGTCCAAGACTCTACTTGCGCAATTGTCCATAATGTTGACCCATTTATCACTATACTATCATGAAGTCTTGATTAATCTATCAAACTGTACTTTTGCTAACTAATTGCTCTGAATCTGTCTTCTCAAACTATGCAAGATGCTCGAAGGATGGTTCTTCGGTCTGTCACAACTATCGTATAGACTCCCCCTGTCTAATATTCATATTACTTGGGAGTCTCTAAGCCGGATGGCTCAGAACAATTCTTGCTTTCATGTGTATTCATCATCATCTTCATTGGTAGATTCATTATCTCTCTGAGCTCTGACTTATTTCTTTATGTCTGTGGATTCATCTTTCATTACAATGCCTAAAAGTACAATCTCTTGAACATGTTCCTTATTTACATGTCCTTCCTTTCTTTAAGTTATTTTCCAAACCTTTCTGTATCTGACATCTTTCCTTTTCTTTGTAGAATTTTCTTCATCTTGTTTTATTGCCAATCTTGCGATCTCTGGTACTTGGTCTTTGTTCACCTGTTCTTCCTGTTTTCTTATCCATACTTTCTTATATCTGATATCAGTATTCTCTTTCATGGAATTATCGATCATGCTTCTACAATCACTGGCTATGTGTCCATAGTTATGACATTTGTAACACTCAATGTTACGTGCGACCACATAGGCACTTCTTGCTTGAACATTTCTTTTATAATCCCTGCAATATGCAACCTTATGTCCAAAGTTAGTACAATAAAAACAATTACCATAAAATAAATTTTCATACCTGGGAGTGAATGATCTTCTTTGTGGCGTAGTGCTTCTGAATTTTTGCCTTGACTGATCATGATCATGATTGAAGATTCTTTTTTCCTTGAACATGGATGGTCTTCTTGAAGATGTATCTTCAATAGTTTTCTTAGATTCTGGTTGACCATGATTCCTTCCTTTGAGTACTTCTGCATAACTCTTTCTATTTTCTTCATTC
>JZKD02S1675510.1:130544-141471 GCA_000966675.3 Picea glauca | reverse complement strand
CTTATTTCGTTATTTAATAGAAAACCAGTTTTACTGTATCTCTGTTATTTTCGTGTTAAGCACCTATTAATAATCTGTATTCATTTCGTTCTGCTCATAAAATCCGGATCAGTCTCAAGCTAGTTTAGATTGTTAGTTTTTTCCTTAAGATGATCTGTCAATATCTTCTCTCTCATTTTTGCTTCTTCCTTCTGTGTTGCTATGTTGGTTTCCAAACACTTCTTTTGATATTCAAGATTTTCTTCCATCTTTTTGGCTTCTTCTAGCTGAGTTCTTAAGTTCTCGATGACCTGCTGGGCTTCTTAAAAAATGTGAACACTTTCCTTTTGTTTCATCAATTCCTTATTGAGTGAATTTTTTTCTTCTCTTAGTTCATCTAAAGCACTAATGAATTCTTCTTCATAATTTTATTCCTTTTCAATTAGTTTTTCTGTCTCATTTCCTTCATGGCATTCTATTTCAAGATGTCTAGGTTTTTCACAATTAAAACAAAACAACATACCTCGGGTGATTATGCACTCTTCATCTTCTGAATCTTCTTGACATGGTGAACATAATTCTTCTTGATTTGTATTTGCATCTTCTTTCACATTTTCTGAATCTGTGATGGGTGAAGAATATATGTCATGTAACTTATCCTAAAGTTCTTTTGTTGATGAAAATTTACCAAACTTTTCTCTTATCGGATTAAGTAATCCTTCCCAAATGAAATCCATTGCTATTTTGTTATTCTTCCTCAATTCCTTCTTAGCTGCAGTCTTTGCCCTTTTTGAACTATCATATCCTGTAACAATTGATAGCCAAATATAATGTCCCTGTGCCTGTAAAAATACTTTTGTTCTTATGCTCCACATCTCATACTCAAAACCATTCTGACCATTAAATATTGGTACTCCATTCTCAGAATAAGCCATGATCTCCTTCCAGTGGTTAAATTGTTTCCTGGAGGAACATGCTCTGATACCAATTGTTGGATTACTGAGAGGGGGGGTGAATCAGTAATAGAGAAATTTAATCCTTTTTAACCATATAATCTCAATGTTGTATCAATGTAGCATTATCATCCTATAATTGTAGAGTAAATAAGCAATGAACAAATGAACAATCATACACATACACAGTACACAAGTGTTTTACGTGGAAACACAAAGCGGGAGAAAACCACAGAATGATTTTTCTTTTATGTCTTGAATAATTACATTCATTGGAACCACCAACTTCTTTTGTTTTCCAGCTGCAACTGGAAGGAGGCTCCAACCCCCTAGTTTCTCAGGCTACAACTTGAGGGAAGCTCCAACTCCCCAATTCTCTGGCTACAACCAGAAGGAGGCTACAACCCCCTATGTTCTCTGGCTACAACCAAAAGGTGGCTACAACCATTTGTCCTTGCCCCGTCCAACCGCCTTGGTTTATAAGTAGAATGATGGAACCACTATCACACTATCACTACGAGATATATTGTTGTAAACCTATACCAATCAACCTGCACCAAATAACCTGTACCAATAACCTGAACCATGCATCAACCTGTACCTCAACCTGTAATCAACCTGTACCATAAACAAGTGCATCAATCATGCACCAACATGTACCAAAAAACCTGTAATCAACTTGTACCATAAACAAGTGCATCAACCATGCACCAACCTGTACCTCAACCTGTACCATGAACAAGTGCATCAACCATGCACCAAACCTGTACAAATAAATTGTCACAACAAATTGTCCAAACAACCTATCACAACAACCTATCTCATCAATCTTACCAGCCAAATCAGATCTACTCACCAAGACAACTCTCAAAGATGTGCATCAACCAAGCATAACACAACAACTCATAATAATACAAGTATACTACATAATCCATAAACCATGTGTCAACAATACTACTAACAAGTGCCTCCAACCATGTACCAAGTATGTACCAATCATGTATCAACTAATCATCAACTATGACTCATCAATATGTACCAACATCATCAACTATACACCTCATGTATGTGCTAACTCATCAACTACTTGTCTCAACCATGTACCCGACATGTACCTCAACCAAATGCCCTCATCAATTTCATCATCCAAATCTGATTTGTAACTCTGTAATATACCTGGTGTATATGATCACATACCTACAAACCTTCCTTAAATTTAACAACAAGAGACTAGCATTTTCATCAAACGTTTCTTTCATCTCACATGACTAGTTTTGGATTAGTCAACAACCCTAACTTGAAATAATCATAACTATGTACCTGTAATGAATAAAGATATAAACTGATACACAATGTTCTCCAGTGTGTTTTATGCAATTAATCTAGGTCTCACTACTTGAAACCTCTCATAAAATGAGTTATAGCAAAATGGCATATCTTTTTGAATTCTGGCTTATTCTAGAGAGCGACCTTGTAGAGCGTGTATCACACAGAATATTTGTTGAATAAATCTGAAAATGTTACACAGCATACTACAGACTGTAATCTAACCAACACATTTTTTCTTACAGAATTTTGATCTGTTATGAAGAAGTTCTAACGTTTTTACCCTAAACACTTGTTTTAGACTAGTTTCAGGACTAGCCACAAACCCTATTTTCCACGGAGTGTAACTACAAAAATAAAATGACCCATAAGCTGAATTTTTTTCCATAGATAATTGGATATGTTTCCTTGATGGAATAGAAATTTCACTATCTGAATCATTCTATAAAAAAATTTATTGCGAAAATGGTGAGATGACCTGTAAATAACATACCTTAGAAAGCATCATCAAAAGAATTTATCCTCCCTTGAATTCTGGCCTTCTTTTCTTCACCTTCATTCTGAAATTCGGCCTAGATATCCTTTGGTTACCTCAGACACCTATATATATTCAATATTCTCAATTTTTGAGTTGACACCCTTTCTTTGAGTTCACTGAGCCTTGTTGGAAACTAATGGTGATTCATTGGTGAGTTAAGTGATGGTTGACTTGAGTTTATAGAAGTCACCAAGGAGAGGTGTGCCCCTCTTGAGAAGAGGTGGGGCATTCTAAGAGAGGGTTGCCCATCTCTAGAGAGGTGGCACCCCTATTCCCTCTTCCTTGCTCACATGTGTCAATATTTTGGAGTTTTAGAGAGGTGGAATCCCTTGTCATTTCCCTTCCACTTGTCTCTCTTTTCTCCTCCAAGTGGTGTGTCTTCCCTCCTTGGGAAGTGTGTCCCTCTTCCTATAAATTGGAGATTTCTCCCATTTGAAAAGCTATTTGGAGCTTGGGGAAACTATTGTAATGCTATCATTTTTATTACTCTTGAATTGAATAAAGAAGAATTTGGAGGTCCATTGTGGGTGGTTTCATTGTGTGGATGCTCATTGCTTATTACTTATGTTGTGCTTGAGGTAATTGTAGATTATCTCTCTTGTTTTTCTTGTTTATTAAGAATATACTTTGGATGCAAGACTTGTATAAACTTGCTTGTTTATGTATTGTCTTATTGTCCTTTATATTTTAAAAATTAGATTGCATGTATATTTAAGTTAATATACATGTTTTTCTAACTTTCAAGTGTAGGAAATTACATGCTTAACCAATTTTTTGGAAAGAGTTTTTTTAGCTTACATGATTCTCAAACTTGAAGAGGTGGAGACTTGGAGTTCAACTCTTCACTTTCTCTTCAAGATATTTGTGGAGCAAGAGTCCCTCAACTATTTCTCAAAGGACCCCATAGCCCAAGTATTCAAGTCTTGAGCAAAGCAAAGCCTCACTCTCTCTCTCTCAAAATTTCTAAACTATTCTTTTTGGTTACTTTCAATATCTGCAAAGCTAGATTTCTATTTCAAGTTAGATATAAAGAATCATTCTTTTGCATGTTAAAATCAAGTATATTAGATGTCATTTTATAAAGTTTCATTGCTTAGTAGATCTAGCTTGCACAATCTATCATTTAACTAGTTTTAAAAGATAAATTTAAAGGCTAAGATAGTTCTTTTTCTAAGGGTTTTTAAAATCTAAATTTGGGCAAACTTATTGATATTGTTTTCACTGTTTTAGGAAAACAAACAATATCATTAAGAAGAGGCTCTCTTTTCTTTCTTATTAGGTTTCATTTGGTTAGTTTAGTGTAGATTTTACTTAGAATTTTTTTTGTATATTTTTTGCATATTATCTAACATATTTTGCAGGGTCCTCCAATATATTTTTGGGCATCTTTTTCTCCTATTACTTTGTTGTTTTTTTCAGGTTTGTGGACAACCAAGGGGAGACACTGTTGAAATTTGGCGGATTTGGACCATCTGGGATGCTGGAAGCACCTATCCTCCTTTCTAAACATTCTTAAAACTTGTTGATCTCCTTTAATGATGAATCACAAGTCATCCTAAAAAAAAAATTGTAACCTCATCAATAAAATCAATGGGCTACACAGTACCCAGTTTTCATCCCCCCTTGGGGATCAGAGTTCTTTTTTGTGATTGTTAAATTTTTCTTCATTTTTCTCATGCTTTTAAGTTTAACTTAAAGAGCCTAAAATAAACCATAAAATCAATCGCATGGCCGCATAACATTAGTTTATACTTCCATTTCATCGATTATCTTAGTTTAGTTTTCATTTTCTAGTCTAGATTTCAATTTCTACAATTTTACTTTCAATATTTCAAAGTTGGAAATAAACCATCCTCTCAGCTTCCCCTAGTATTGCTCAGACCCCTTGCGAGCCTAGCTTGATTTGGGAGACCCATCAAAATGGGGACTGGTGAGTGAAGATTTAGTTTAACTAGGAAAATCCATTATCAACTATTGTAAAATTGGGATTCCATCATTAATCTTGTGTGTGATGTCAGGGGGATACTCATTAATGAGTGTACACTCTCCTTGTTGGACCTTTGACATTGCTCCTTGTACAAAATTTTGTATTGAACTTGTGTGTGATGTCAGGGGGATACTCTTCCCGTTGGACCTCCGACATTGTTCTCTACTTCCAAATCTAGATTAGATTTTCTTTATTGTCATAAGTTTGCACACATTTCACATTCATAAGTGGATTTAACTCACAACAACGACTTCGTAATAAACCTAAAACTTAAGAACTCACTCTTAATAATAAAATTTACAAGAGCATTGCAAAACATTATCATTTCTTGCAAAAACAACTTTACTTATTGGCATTGGTCTCTATTTCATTTTTATTATTGTCAGTTAATTGAAAGTATCAACATTTGCTTTCATTTTAGATCATCTATGTATAAGTTGTTTACTTTTTGATATTTTTATCCTAATAAATTTCCTTTTTATGTGTCATATATGCTGCTATAGTAGATTTAATTGTACTTGCTCTTGCTTTCTTTAAACTCCTAGATTTTCCTTTTTAGCTTACTTAGAATTAGTTATTTTTAGGGACTACCCCCCTTGGCTTCACTAGGATTTGGCCTAGATGGAAGAGTCAAGGATCATGTGACAACACCTTGACTCGACACTTTCCCCCAAGGACACACCCAATGGATTAAATATTTCTTCCACGTGACCCGAGGTATGTATAAGGTGGCAATAGGTCCTACATTCATATATATTATCAATTAGTTTAAGGTGTAACATAAGGGTTAAATAGTGCATCAATTCAACTATTTTTTTTCAAATTCATTTTCAAAGTTTAGAAGTTATAGTTCCATCTAATTGATGAGAACTTTGACTATGAAATTTTGTCTTTAGGGATTTTGGCCCATTTGAAAACGACCCAAATCATCGGAATTTGAAAAAACTGAGTAGATTAAGGCATAACTTTTCCTTGCCAAAAAAATTAAGCCCACCCAAAAAACCGAATTTGTCCTCCAAGATCTCTTATTACAAAGGGTTATGCATATTTGAACTAAATATGTTCATCAATATTTAAACATAGATAATAAATGTATAAAAAAATCATTTATATAGTATTTTTTTTTTCGTTAACAGGATTTTTGAGATACCTCATTGTTTTCTATGCATATTCTATATTGGAATTCATATTACTTTGGTGACTATATTCATTTGTTACTATTTTTTACTAAAGTGTTAGTTATATCATTCTATTTTGTCAGCTAACAAGGCATAATTTAGTTGAAGGATGGAAATTTGAGTCTTAAAACAATATGATCTGCAAACCTTTAAGTGGACAAACTCAACTTAACATTTTTATAATTTTATGAAATTTATAGAAAGGAAAAATGATTAATTTAAATCTAGACTCGAAATACTTTGACTAGACTATCTTAGAGTATTACTTTATCTCTTTTTATTTCATTCACGTGAAGTTTTACAATCATTTTGGAAAAACCAAGACTTAATCAAACCTAAATGCTATAACTACAGTGGTAATTGTCTAGATAAAGGATTTACAAAGATTGAAAAACTTCTAGTGCTCTTCTACGATGCTCACAAAATAGTCTTAGGCCTAAATTTTTTAATGCATTGCTCTGTGAGTAGTATTGTTTATAGTACTTTTGAAATTATTAAAAATAGATCATATTATGGAATATGTATCTATCTAGGAGGTCATTATTGCATGTTTCATATAGATTTATGATATCAACCCAGATCTGCAATAGATATATATTTAATTGATCATATATCGTGAATCTGAAGTAAATATTCTCTGGATATGAAAAATTGTAGATCTGGAACTTCAATTTACCAATTTTGACTAAGAACTTTCATAGGCAACAATAAATACTTGAATCTAAAAGTATTCTCGAAAAACCAACGAACCAACCTTGAAACAGTGAGAAAAATATTCCAAATAGTATGACAAACTCTTCTAATTTAACCTGATACGTTGACTTGTGTGGTAGTTGGAAAGGGCATGGTGTATGGTAAGAGGAAAACCAACAAAGAAAAATAATTTTACCAACACTAGAATCCTATGAATTCAAATCTTAAAGTAAGAGAGTTATTAAGAAACAAAAGTCTTGTACCATCAACATGCTCAAATTGGTTGCCAAGGATGAAAAGTATTCTTTCATTAATTAGAAGAGCACCAAGTACATTGATATGAGAAATATCATATTGACTTGTCATTCCAATATCTAAGTGGATCCAAAGATCAAGCCTCATAACTCTTGTCCACTCACACTAGTTGATGGAAATCACTATGAAGGAAACATGAGGGATTTTAATGAGCTCCAACACTCAATGCTAGCGAAAAGACTTAAGTTCTTAAGCAAGATAGGAGACAAGAAGCAAAGTGATAACTCAAGGAACTAGTGGATTGATTTTTGGAGCTCCACCTCCTTAAATATTTAAGGCTAAGTCTATTTTTTGACTTCACTAAACAAAAACCCTAGACTCAAAATTCACTACCATGCAATGTCAAGCTTGATCACTTCTAAAATTAGAACATGTGTTCATCTAAATATCCCCCCCAAAGAGGTCCCCAGGGTTAGTGGACATATCCTTATCCACTCATGCATAACTCTAGTCACAAACAATGCCTTGCTTTTTCCAATAATAGGAAACCAACAATACTAAAATCTCCTTAAAAAAAACTCACCCTATTTACCAGTGGGGCCACTGTGTCCAATTTGAAAGTATTATTGCTGAAAATAAACCACGTCTCGTCACCCAAATCATGGTTTTGTGGAGCTCTCAAATGTGTCAGAGATAGAATATAATGGATTTCACAATATCATGCCAACAAAGCCTTGTTATGCAACATTTCTCACAAGGTGAAAATGAGATTTTAAAGTTGTTGCAAATCACTCTTAAAAAAACACCTAAAATTAAGTGAACTGAAGTGGACTTCTTAAAATAGAGGAAAGAACACTTGTTCATATTGTTACTTGGTAAATATATATTCAATAACCTCCCAACAAATGTTAGAGACAAGTTCTAAATATACACAAGCATTAACTAAGAAAGAACTTGTAAAATGGATGGTGAATCCCCCAAGGGTTTCACAAGTAAGAGCTTGGAATTCACCAATTGAAACCTCTAAGAAAATCATAAATGATTATAAGCACATCAAAGATTAAAATCACCTCTCTATATGTAAGATGATCTTGAAAAACAATCTAAAAATGAAACAGAGGCTAGGAATGAGAAAGAAAACACCTTGAAGCACCAAACCCTAGCCTTAAGGTTTCATCAAATCTGATTTTTAATGTTGCAATTTAATTTATAGATTTTAAAATCACCTTAAATCAACCCAAAGAATGTTATATATTACCTTAAATCTCAATCCAATAGGGTCGATTTGCGTCCATAGAGTTAGATATCAACAATTAAGCATAAACCATAGGAATAATAAGTCTAGGAAATGAAATAATCCGTTAACTTTACACTAGACAATAAATTAAATCTAAATAAATGATTTTATTTGACTTTCGTCAATAGATTTCTTATTAAACAACAAAAAATAAAAAGTTTTAATTTTTTAGAGTTTTTTGGTTGGTTTTTGGATATATGATTAGTGCCCTTTTTTTAATCCAATTAGGGTTTATGGAGTGAAGAAGTATGCCCCTATAAGAACTGGTCACTTCTATCTTAAGGAATAGGGTATGATATTAGAACCATAAAGGAAGAGTAATCTCCAACCTAATCAATATAAGATAAGAGGACCAAGGCCCTACAAGAAGGGATTCCTCGAAGGAAAAAACCTTCACCAACAAGATCAACTATAACTTGAACAAAATACTTAAAACCCCTTACCAAGGAGCCAAGAGGGGAACAAGTAATGGATTAAGTACTTACCCAAGTTAACAAGAGAAGAAGAGAGAAGGAACAAACCCTAGAATGTTTCCTCTCCAAGTAGTTAAGTAACTTCTCAAATGGATTGATCTTGAAAGCTCGTAGAATACTTGATTCAACATAACAAATCTTTAATGCACCAACAAGATAACCAAGAAAGTTAAAGCTCCAAGAATTGACACCAAGAATTTGAATCCTTGTAGTCAAATTTGAATCCTCTTCCCGTGCACCAATTTTTCAAAACCACTTCCTTAATACATTTCCTAGTCGTTCAGATGTTATTCCACCTAAAATTCTCTATTCTCTCAAGAATATTGGGTCTACTTTGATTTTTCTGTAATTGAAGATCATTTTTTTTAATAATGTGGGGTTCCACCAAACTCTAACAACCAACATGCATCAATGTCATGGCTTTGAATCCAGAAGTCATTGGAATATTTAGATAGGTAGGGTGACTTGCATTCTTTGAAATACTACATGGGTTTGATCAGAGAATTTCCATTGAATTTTATCAAACATTCGATGGCTTTACAACTCATGTAAGAGGGTTAAATATTCTAGACTCATAGGTGACCATTTCAGAAGCAATTGGGTAGAAATGTTTTAAAAGTGGCAGAGAAATAGATAAAGATTCAAGGATGTAATTTTTTGTAAGCAACACACCAATTAAAGATTGGTACATAGGTATTCCAAGGGAGATATTAATTTCTCCATGGAAAGAGGTGTCTTTGTTCATCGAAATGTATATAACTTGTGAGGGTATATTTAGTCTAATGTTTCATTATCATTTGTGTTTATTGTTGCATCTAAATGAAAGCGATTACATTAGTATTCCATATTTTCTATGGAAGAGTTTAACCAAAATGGCAGTCTCAATCTAGAAGGGGAGAAACACTAAAACATAGCTCTACCATCACGGACTCATAAAACTATATATTACATGAGAAGCAGTAAATAATTAGGGTACATGGAAGACATTATTGATCGAAATTTTTTATAATATTAACGTTCCAAGGAAACTACCACAAGGAGCTAGGGTTTCAAGATCAAAATAATCAAGGAGTATGAGGAAAAGACCTACACTTGCTTCCCTTATTTGACCTATGCTTGGTCCCATGTTTCACTTGTGGTTTCTTCCTTTGCTTCACCTGTTCATGTTTCTTCATCGTTATAACCATTTACAAAATCTAGAACTTGAAAACAAGTTGTAGAAGAAAGAAAGTATTTCACCTTAGAAGTCTAAAGGACTACAAGCTAATAAATTCCAAAAATTTCTACCATGGAGTTACAAGGAGCTACTACATAAATGAAGCAAATTCCCATAACAATACCACAAGGAATGGATGCTATAGAGCTGCATAATATTAATGTTACATTAATAGAATATTCCACTACTACAAAAATAGAAATTGAGAAACAAATGGGAGCCAAAGCACAACAAATTAGTGAAACAAAAGACTTTGAAGGAGATGTAATGGAGGATTACATAACACTAACATGAAAAGGAAAACAACCTCAAGAAGAGCCTTCTTCAAGTAAAATGAAGAATAAGAAAGGTAATTTTATGAAAATTCCTAAGTCTTTTAAATATTTTTGGCCTAAAAAAGCCTTCTTCTCAAGAATTTATCAAGGAAAATAGGAGATTGAGATTACAAAACTAAAAGTTGAAGAAAAGACTTGTTAAATATCAAACTCAATCTACTAGATATCATCCTCTAGAAAGTTTATTAGATGATGTTTAAAAAGAAGTTACTTTTCAAGATATTGAACATAGGGTCCAAAATAATGTTAATGGGATTCTAGATGATATTGTTACAAACGCATATGCCTTTATACATAAATTAGATGATATTTAGCAATGGAGGGATAAGGAAGATCTATATGACCTATGTCAAACAGTTGGCTTAGGTTGATGGATAGTCGATATGGATTGTTGGTTGTCATTGATGTCAACTATTGGAGAGTGATATTGTATATTGATGTCAACCCTTGGAGAAAGTCCGGTAGTGAATTCCGATAGCACAAAGGTTTGGGTAATGGACCCAAGGTTGTTTCATGTATAATGGTATGAGTTTTAATATATTTGAAGGTAAGACTATTCTATATGGATATTACATGTCATTTCATTTCTGTTGGTATGTGGAACGTCACATAACTCCTCACGGTTAGAGAGTTATGGCCATGAGAAGTTGGAGAACCCAGGTTTGGGTAATGGACCCAAGTTTGTTTGATGGATAAT
>JZKD02S1675510.1:99720-123990 GCA_000966675.3 Picea glauca | reverse complement strand
TCAAGGAGGAATATTTAAATGATAAAGTAATGGAGAACTTTCTAATTATGGAAAGTGGTAAACCCTAAAAATGAGAAAAATAGGTTAAGTGACCTATAAATGGGTTAAGTGACCTAGAAATGGGTTAAACAACCTAGAAATAGGTTAAGTGACCTAGAAATGGGTCAAGTGACCTAGAAGATGCTTCTAAGGAAGATATTTGGAGAGTATAAATAAGAGGCAGGGCTCTCTCATTTTACATCACACTTGAGCATATTGAATATCTATAAGTGACTGAGGTAACCAAAGGATATATAAGGATATCTCCTCATATGAGAGTGATGAAGAAGATAATGACGGAGGAGAAGTCATATTCATAACTCAAGAAACCCGGGATGGTGATCACAAGAGTTCTAAAGAATAAGAGATCATTTCTAAAGAAGATTCAGATGAAGAAACCAACCTTGATTCCTTTTGGGGATACAAAAACAATGTAGAGAGTGAACAAGAAGATGAGAATCTTGAAAAGTTGAAGCATGTTGAAACTAAAAATAGAAATCTTAGATTAAACACAAAAATAATACTAAAAGATGAATTGAGTAGTTGTGAGGAAGAGAATTACAAGCTTTAAAAGACCATTGATAGCTTGAAGGAACAATTAGAAGATTATGAGAAATTGAAAGAAGAATTGGATCACACAAAAGGGGAGCTACTACTGACAATATAAAAGTTCAAGAAGTTCGAAAAAAGCACTGAAAAATTAGATGAGATTATTAGCAGTCAAATATCTCCAAACGACAAGACAGGACTAGGATATAATGATAGTTTGAAGACAACAAAACAAGAGAAGGAAGATGAAAATGATGAAACCAACACTCCATAGAAAGTTGAACAACAAGATAGAAGACTAGAATTAAGAAGGAATGAGACATCAAGAACATCCTCTCCCATCAGGTATGAAAGAAATCATTATGAAGGAAACTATAGAAGAATAGATCGTGAACCTAGATGGACCACACCACAAAGAAGATCACTTTCTCCCAAGTATAAAAATTTCTTTCTTGGACATTGTTATACTTGTGAAAATTTTGGACACAAGGAAATCAATTGTGGAATCAATGAAAGGAATAACTACACAAGCTACATGAATGGTGCAAATAGTATATATGGAAATGTTCGTAGACCTGTCAATAGAAATTATAATCCATTTGACCGATTAATGGATCAAAATATTGTATGTTACAAGTGAAATAATATTGGTCACAAAGCACGAGATGGCATAGAGATGAAGGAGGATAATCCTATGCCAAATGTCCCTATACCAACTACAACATGGAAAAAGAAATAAATTCCACACAATGAAAACTGTTGAATAACATTGGTCTCTAAAGAATGCAGAGAAGAAGATGAATGATTCAAAGACAGTGGGTGCTCATCTCATATGACCAAATATTAAAGCAAATTTTTCATCTTGAAGAAAAAGGGTGGAAATGTTGCATTTGGAGATGACTCATCTACCAAAATACTTGGAAAAGGAATTGTAAATCTTAGAAGTGAAAATGTAAAAGCAGGAAAATTCCTATTGGTTGAAGATCTTAAGCATAATCTCCTCAGTGTCAGCAAAATATGTGATCGAGGATACACTCTTACGTTTGACTCCCGAAAATGTAAAATCAGAGAAAATAACTCAGGAAGATTGGTTGCAATTGCAACAATAAGACCGAATAACATATACATCCTAGACATGAAGAAGAGAGAGAAGACATAAGCCACACAAAAGGATTCCAAGGAAGAAAAAGTCTGAAAGACCAAAAATAAGGATGAAGTATTATTGAGTGCCACATGTTTAGGGGGAGAATCCCCAAAGAAGAAGGTCACCTTATGCCATTGAACTCAGGGGGATAAGCCCCACCCTTTTCCATTGCTGTCAAAGGGGGATATAAATTGGGATCATGATGATAGGGGGAGCATGAGTGTTGCCATCAATGACAAAGGGGGAGATTGTTGGAAGATTGGTTGTTGTCATTGATGTCAACCCTAGCCATTGGCTTTTGAACCCCACAGTTGATCGAAGTAGATAGACATGAAGGAAATTACACATGCAGATACAACACCCATGGATGGATAGTATAAGTCATGCCACTTCCGGTGGTATGTGGCACGTCACGTGGATCCACACGATTAAGGAGAAATGAATTTTTGAAGATGACAATGTGAATTGAAGCATAAACTACATGTCGACCCTAATGTTAAAAGTAAGTAACATAAATGGTATAAATACATCTCATTATACATTCATTTTTCAACACACATGAGTTTATTGATTAACAAGGAGATATAAGTCAAATTTTTGAGGAAATTTGAAGCAAAGAAGGTCGAATTTCAAGGGAGGATGAAGTATTTTGGTGATGTGTTCTAAGGTATGTTATTTACAGGTCATCTTACCATTTTCACTATAAATTTGTTTCTATAATGATTCAGATAGTCAAATTTGGAAGCTATTTAAAAAACATATCTAGGTATCAACGGTAAAAATGTCAGCTCGTTATTCACTATAATTTTGGAGATACACTCTCTGTCAGATAGGGTTTTTTACTAGTCCTGAAGCTAGTCATAAACATGTGTTCTGAGTAAAACAGTCATAACGTCTTCATAGAGAATCCAAATGAAGTGAGACCAATTGCATTGGAAATAGTACGGGTTTAKTTTTTTGTGTACGAATTTTAGAATTTGATGTTAAATATTGAGCACGGGGCATTATGTACAAGTTCGCTCTCCTGAATAAACTAGAATTGAATAAGGTCTACCATTTTCTCTATAAMTCCTTTTCTAGGAGGATTCAAGGATTGAAACTTGAAGGAGTTTCAGAGAATACATTGAGTAATATTATCTACAGGATCAGAGTATTCCAAGAAGTGAATAATTTCAAAAATTGAATAAGTCTCAAGAAGCATTATTAGGTTTTATGTGATGGTTGGTTGATGGTGATAATTTAATGTAAAGTTTTATTATCTCTCGTATATTCTTGGGTGGAAGGAAGGGGAAATAATGGAGAGGTCAACCCTCTCTTGATATTGGAGGATTTGTATCTTCCTTTCAGAGGTTTATCCCTCCCTTTATATTTGGAATTCATTACTTCCTTTGAACAATAATATATGATTACGTCTTATATATTGTGCATGGTGTATTGGTGTACCTCTTATACTATTCTTCATTGTTCATTGGATAGTCTTCATTATTGATTGGATATAAATTGAATACATGATATGATTGAAGTACAAGTTCAAAAATACTAATTTCTCTAAATACTGATTCACCCGCCTCTCAGTATTTCCAATGCTCTTTAGGTTTGGAGAGGGCGCTCTCAAGTGAGAAGTTATGAGATAGTGATTTGGACAAAGGTGATAGGATTACATCCTCCTCGAATATGGATTCAAAAATTTCTCCCTCTACTAGCCTCAAAAGGTCATAAAATGTCATTGCATATTCATTATCACACCCCATGGAGCTAGTGGTGAATAAGAATTGAAGTTAATAGGCCTTATTTGGATTATATTTTTCTTCCTAAATTTGTTGAAGAAGCCCTCCAAAATAAATTAGAATATGAATTGAGGAAAATAAGTCACCCTCCATCAACAAAAAATGAAGTATGCGGGGAAGGTATTAATGTGGGAAAGGAAGCAAGTGTTCAAGTATATGGTGTTTTTGGTCATGATGAGAAGAGAAAAGAGGTTAGATGCTTGTTGAGATCTTTTAAACACTCTATAGTTGAATATCAAAAAGAAAAGGTTAAAGGGGAACTATAATTGGATGGTGGATATAGATGTGCATAAACCTCTTAAGACAAAAAGTATTTTATCCATCTAGAAAAGGAAAAAGGTTAAAGAGATGTCAAATATTGCAAGCAAAGTACTATCCCTGGGACACTAAAAGTATGGAAATTCCCCAAAATGGTCAAAAAATGATATTGATCTATATGAATATTTGAGGGCTAATTGTAGCCCATAAAAATAAAGTGATCTATAGGTTAGTGATTTCTCATAATGTTGATGAGATTTATTTGCATGAAACAATGGTGAGAAGAAGTGTTTCCATTCAGACTCTACAAGGAGTTTTAAAGGGGCAAGAATTCGATGCATTGGAATCAAATGGAAGGTCTGAGGGCCTCATCACTAGGTGCAATAAGAGGTGCTAGAGAGGAGTTGTTAGGTTGTTGAATTCAATTTATGGAGTGAACTAAAATATCTAGATTTGGAAAAGACTTCCAATTTTTAATGTATATGGGCCCTATTTGAATAGAAGAGAGTACTGGGAGAATTTCTTTCTTATAGATAACATTGAGAGATAAAATTCCATGTTAGGAGGTGACCTACAATTCACCATGAAGAGAGGATAGGTGTGGGGGATCAATGGGAGGGTAGACACCCTAGAATATTTCTTCATTCACAATTTTGAGGAGGAAAACCTTAGCGGTGTGGAGCCAGTCAAGATTACTCCCGCTTGAAGGAATAAGAAGTTAGGGAAAGAAAGGATCTCAAAGAGACTAGATAAATTTATTTTTTATGATGGAATATCACATGATGTAGTCAAATCAAATATTGTGTGGGCCCAAGGGGTGGTTCTGATCACTCACCAATATTTATCCAAATAGAAAAAGATGATATTAAGCCCCCAAGTCCTTTCAAGTTTAATCGTCATTGGTTGTAGGATGAATACTACAAGGATATGATTCATAATAAATGGGAGCATCTAAATATAAAATGAAAAATATACTATGTTTCAATTTAATGAATCTATGAAAAAGGTCAAAACTATTACTATTGAATAGGAAAAGGAAAAGGAAAAGCACAATAGCTCTCATCGAGATCTGTGGGATTTAGAGACTCATGCTGCTTAGATATATGATAAACGTATCACTAGGGTTTTCAGTGAAGATGAATTGCTACAACGCAAAATATTGGAGGATGATAAAAGGGGATTATTATAGTGGGAAAGCTCAAAGTGGAGACTTAAAAGTAGGGCTACTTGGATAGCAAAATGTGATGAGAAGGGAAAAAAAATCGATAATTATGCCAATATGAGAAAGAATATAAATACAAGATGGGATTTACAAAAAATGGATGGAATAAGAGCCTTTAGCTTTAGAAATATATTAGAAGTAGGTACAACTCATTTTCAAACTCTATTTAAAGAGTCTCTCGTGGCCAATATAGTGTAGATTGTCAAACTATCCACTTTTTATCAAGGCTTATAGAGAAAGATCATAATGACCATTTGATGGACGCAATGAAAAAATAAGAACTAAAGGATGTGGTGTACTCATTTCACATAAACAAAAGTCCTCTTTCAAATGGTTGCCTTATAGACATGGATTTTATGAGTTGATTAAAGAATACTTGCTAGCTATAGTAGAAGAGTGAAGGGGCTTTAATAAAGTGTTAGGTACCTTTAATTCAAATGAACACATCTAAAGAGTTCAAACTAGTTTATTTATGTAATTTTGTTTATAAAAATAATAAAAAAGTGATTGCTATGAGTATTAAACTTATCTTATATGAAGTTATTTCATCAAAGTAGTTTGATTTATTAAGTGGTACACAAATCCATGATACAGTAAATGCAGATAAAGAGTCCTTACACACCATCAAGACAAAGAATATGCCAACCTTCATCATAAAGTTGGATCTCTCTAAAGCATATGATAGGGTCTTTTGATTCTATGTGAGATTCATGTAGGGTTTTGTTTTATGATTGTAAATTGGATAGAGGGATCTTTAAGGTTGGATTTTGTTCCATTTATGACTACTAGTTTTGTAGTTGTTTTTTCAATCCTACCAGAGGGATAAGATGGGGCTTCCCCCTATCTCCATTCTTATTCTTACTTGTGGTAGAGGGAATTAGTAGGTTTTTTATTCACTCAAGGTCTACATGTGGATTAAAATGAATTAAATTAGGAATACATTAGATATTTAATCGCCTATTATTTGTGGATGGTGTCCTTTTATTTGGCAATGGTTCCATTGAGGATTCCAATAGATTTCAGGAGATATTAGGGATCTATATGAAGGAAACATGAGTGCAAACAAATGTACGAAAAAAATGTCTTGATTTTGACAAGGTCCTTAAGGTTCAAGGTAAAGCTATCAAAACCATTATCCAATTCACAAAGATTCCCTTTTAGAATGGGATTAAATATCTGGGATTCAATTTGAAGGAAAATGACTATGGGTACGATGACGAGATATGGTTTTATGCCAAAATAGAGAAGAGGATTCATGTATGGTGCAATAAGTGGTTATCCCAGGGAGGGATATATACTCTCATTAAATATGTATTAGAGGAAACCTATCTACATTGGCACTCCATTATATTATTATATGGATTTAAAAAAAATATAATAAAAAATATGTTAATTTCTTATGTAAAGGTAGGGAATACAAAGATGCATTTGTTCTAGTTAAATGGGGGATGATTTCTAAGTCTCTTGGAGGTTGGGGCCTAAAGAATATTAAATCCATTGGCTAGGAATTAGTATCCAAGAGAATGTGGAAGCTAAGAAAGGGAGAAGGATTGTGGAATTAAGTAATAAGGAAAAAATATATTGAATCACTCTTTATTTAAGAGTGGATAAGGAAGGAACCCAATCATGCATATAATTACACAATCTTCTAGAAAGCACTTATGCTAGCCTTTTGATATATATTTATGAGCGGAACGAAATGAAACACATATCTATAACATTAACACAAATATACAATGAACAATAACAGAGATACAGTAAAACTTAACTTATATTCAATAAAGAAATCTGTTGAAACTATAAAATGCAGAATGAAACAATCTTGCTCGAATGGTGGTAGCTAATCTCTGAGAAGAGATGTGGCGGCTACGTGCATTCGTTTGAGGACATTACAATGAGGCCTCCGGGCCTTTTTTGCATCAATAAGTAATTGTAAAACCCTAGACATCCAAAAACATAACAGTAGGAGATGAAGCGCCAAAATTCATGTTGGCCCCGATGGGGTAAGTTGGTACATCAACTTCCCGTGGTCATAAATTTTGCATACGAACTCAGTTTTAGGTGCATGATAGCCCATTGGAAAGGTCTATTTGAGGAATACACATTATGTTGTCACACTATGATTCTATTGTTAATGTAATTGTGTTGGGACAAAATAACGTTATATAGGGCCTCAAAACAACCCCAGAAGTTTAGGACCCGAAAATCTAGAAAAAAAACTACCAAGGTGAAAACCTAATGTGAGCCAGTTGGAAGAGGTGGGTGTCCATCGATATCCAAATTTTCATATATCTTGTGTTGCCACAGAGTGTGTAAAACCTATTTAATATGTTGCAAGTGTTCCACCCAACTCTTATTGAAGATGAGGATGTCATCCAAATACACCACCACAAAAGAATTAGTGAAAGGATGCAAGATATCGTCCATCATCCTCAATAAAGTTGTTGGGGAAATTTTCAAGCCAAAGAGCATGACCAGTCATTCAAAAATACCTTTTTTGAACTTGAAGGCAATCTTCCATACATCAGTATACTCTATTGGGACTTGATGGTAGTCGAACTTCAGATCAACCTTACTGAATTATTTGTCCCCCTTGAGTTGGTCAAGGAGATCATCAATTCGGGGAATTGGGTACCGGTTCTTGATTGTGATTTTATTTAGGGCATGATAAGTAATGTAGAGTCTCCAATTCATGTCTTTCTTCTGCACCAACACGATTGGACTTCCACAAGGTGATGAACTTGGTCGGATGTGCCCCTTTTCGAGCATTTCTTGGATCTAGTACTTGATTTCCTCATTTTCTGACAGAGAGCAATGATAGACTATACCATTAGGTAGCGGTGTGTTAGGGGTTAGATTGATTGAGTGCTTGAACTAAGAGTGCATAGGTACCACAATGGGTGAGGAGAAGATTTATTTATATTCTTCCACAACCTTATCCACTTGCTTCTGCTGCATGGAGAGACCTGTCGTGGAGGCCATGGATGTGGATGCAACCTTCCACTCACTTTGAGCATGAACCATGAAGAATAAAACATTCCTGTTCTGAGAGATGAGATTCCTGCATTGCTTGGCAGAGATCAAGGAAATAGTAGTAGATGGGGATACCTCAAGTATCTTGTACAATTTCATGTCCAAAGTAATAATAACACTACTAGGCCTAGACTTGTATATAGCATGACATTTCCATAAATAATGTTGGCCCAAAAGAACATCACAAATTTCAAGGGGGGAAACATCACACAATACCTCATCTTTGAAGGGCTTGATGTTGTCGGGTAGGTGGCACTATTGGTTGATGCGAAGATTGCTCCCTTGGCAGAGCCATCCGATGGTGTACAACTATGGGTGTGGTGTTGTCGCCAGAGATAACCACTTGACTACCTACATTTAGATGAGGTTTCTCTAGCTACCGCTATCAATGATGAAGTGAATTGGACTACCCATCACCCACATCTTTGAATGAAAGATGACTCACCTTCCTTTGGTCCATCAGGTTCATCGGGTTGGACCTTAGTGGTAGCAACGGTGGCATTGGGTTCTGCATCAATGATCTATCACCCTATTTTCTAGTTCTGACTCAGACTCGGAGCCCACATCTGATTCATAGGCTTTCACCTCGACTATTGATGACTGCTTTGAGTGGCGTTTAGCAGTGTTATGCCAGGGGCTCTTATAGAACTCGCACCACTTCCCGATGTCTTTCTTTGTCTTCCCATTGTCTTTATTTGTTTGCGGTTTAGACTGGTTTTCCTAAGGATTTCCATCCTTGATATGCCCTTTGTTCTACTTGTTGTCACCACCTTTTCCCTGCTTCCATTGTGAGGGGTTCATAGACCCAAATGATTGTGTCTTTTGTTTAAGCTTCTGCTCGATTTTGACAACATGTCGATAGGTGATTCCTAAGGACGAGATGTCCAAAAACTCCATTTTTTCTGGATGTATCTATGCAAACCACCACGGTACTTGAGCACCAGTTGTTGCTCAGAGTCTTTGATACCCATCTTGGTGCGCAACGTATGGAATACATTGGTGAACTATGGCATTGTTTGGCCCCTTTCATGTCGTAGTGTGGTCCATCTTGTATATAAGTCGTCATAACTTCCATCATGGTAGTATTGTTCCTTAATAGAATCCCTGAAATAACCCCAAGTTTGTGTGACTACAAATAATGTAGATCCCTCTATTTCCTTTTTCTCACAGAAAGTCTCCCACCAATATTTGACATGGGGGACGCCCTTAAGGAGCACAAATGTAATATTTTCTCTATTGAAAAAGTTATGGACACAAAAATACCCTTCCAGAAGATTTAACCATTTTTCTACAACATTTGGATCTATTTGACCTTCAAATATAGGAATATCAAAATTTATTTGTACCTTGAAGGGGGCATCTCCTCTGCTCGAGGAAGATGTGTTGCCTGTTTGAAGTCGTTGAAGGATTTGTGCAAAGTTGTCCATCATATTGTTCCTCTATCATGCAAGGGATTCCTCGAGCAACATTTTAAAGGAATCTCCTGCCCCATCATCTCTCTTTTCTTCCCCCATGGGTAGTTGTCGGGTTCGGCGAGGCTGATCTTGCAAAGGCTCAACTGGTTCGAGTCCCAAATGCTTATACCCTGACCTATTTGAGGACATGCACAGAGAAACAAATGAAGATTAGATCACTCTGATACCACTGATCTGGATTTATGAGCGGAACAAAATTAAACAAGGATCTATAACATTAAAAAATATATACATAGAACAATAACAAAGATACAGTAAAACTTAACTTCTATTCAATAAATAAATATGTTGAAACTGTAAAATGCAAAATGAAACAATCTTGCTCGAATGGTGGTAGCTAATCTCTAAGAAGAGATGTGGTGACTACTCACATTCATCTTAGCACATTAAAATGAGGTCTTCAGGCCTTTTTAGCATCAATAAGTAATCATAAAACCATAGATATCCAAAAACCTAACCCTAGGAGATGAAGCACCAAAAGTCATGTGGGCCCTAATGGGGTAAGTTGGTACATCAACTTCTCGGGTTCATAACTATTGCATACGAACTTCGTTTTAGGCGCATGATAGCATGTTGGAAAGGTATATCTGAGAACTACACATTATGTCATCACACTCTAACTTTATTTATAATATGATTGTGGTGGGACCAAAAAACTTTATTTAGGGCCTCAAAACAACCCCAGAAGTTTAGGACCCGAAAAGCTAGAAAAAAATTGCCAAGATGAAAACTGAATGTGAGCCAGTTGGAAGAGATGGGTGGCCATCGATATCCACCTCGATCACTTTTTCTCTTATTGACTCATGGTTGGCATGGAAAATTATTTATGGCAGAAAGTGAGAGTATGAGTAAATCCATGGTTAGGGGTAAAAGGAAATTACAAATTGTCTGAGGATCTTTTGTCTTTTCTCTATATTAAAAAAATTCATACTTTACATGATGCCTCCTCCCATGCTCAAATAAATCTTTGGAGGGAAATTTGGAAAATGGAAACATCGATTGGATTACATTGGAATGTCATAGTAGAATGGACCTATTATTTGTAGGTTATAATGATTGTGCGATTAAATTGAAGCTAGGACGTGGTTTTTTAATTGGTATAAGAACCCCACTACAAATATGTATGCTACCAAGCTAGGTTGTCCAACCATGTTTGTGGAATATAAGAGTTGTGCGTGAGAAGTGGTGGGTGAAGCTTTGAAATTTAAATGGGACTATGAAGGGAAAACTCTTATTTAGGTCGAAGTTATCAAAGAAAGTTCCAACCTAGGATATTTTACAAAAAACGGCTAGGAAAGGTCCAAGTGTATGCATGATGTGTAAAGAACATGAGGATATCATATATCATTTGCTATTTGAATGCATTTTTGAAGGGAAATGTGGCTAATTTCAAAGACTTTATTGGGTGGAGCGAGTAAATGGGAAGGAGATACTTTATCAAGTGCATTTAAATCATGGTATGATGAAAAAGAGGTATGTGACTACAAATATTTACCCATTTTTGTTAGCTAGGCTATATGGCATTCCAGAAATGAAATAATATTACATAATACATCATTTACCCCTAATCAAGTCTTCTATATAATTGATTTGTAACATCCTCGTTTTTAATCCCCAAAGTAGTGATGTACATTGTAAATAAGATGTATGGCCACAGGCCAAGCGATATAATATGTAAACATTGTATATTGAAAATAATAAAATAAATTCCATCACCAAATGCATACAAACATGGATGGAGTCATGGGGGATAAGTTTTCATAAGAGGGGGGGAATTATTCATGCCTATAAATCCCAAGCCACCTTTCTCAATTATTTTGTATGAACCTTTTATTTTCCTTCTTGAATATCCCAAAATCCAAATCATTGAATGCATGTAAGAGGTTTGGTGGGGAAAGTCACCTCATATAGTTAATGAAAGCATGGGCTTGAGTGCAATCAACTTTGGGAGAGAACAAGTAGCCATAGTGGGTTTTGAGGGAAGCTTCTTGGAGCTAGTAAATGCATGAAGAATTAGGCTATAGGCATGTAAGAGAAATTTTTGTGGAATGAAATTTACCCAAGGGAGAAAGTGAGTTGTTGGTGTGAGAATTATTGTTACATTTGGAATTCCTGGAGTCCCCAATAGACATATTTCATGTCCAACCTATGTTGGATCCCTAGAGGGAAGTGGGATAGCCTGAGGGATTGTGTGGTAGAGAAGGAAATAACATTTCTTGGGTTGTGCAGGTTGAGGGGAAAGAGAACTGGTGGATTGGAATTGCTATAAGAATGATCTTGTTTGGTGTTTGTATTAGGCTATGAGTGGAAAATATCTAGCCATAGGAGACACCCTTTCTTGTGGATTCATAGCCCCAACCTTTAGGTGACTTATTGATGGGAGAACTTGAGAAACAATGGTTGGGTGGAACGTCCTACGTTTGCAGCTAGTTATGCATTTTCTTCTAAAGATAAGTGTTCTTATCATTGCTTTTATTTATGGTTTTTACTTACTATATATACTCTATGTTCTAAGTGTTAAACGTCATTGTCTATGCTAAATAGTGGCATTCACATTAAAAAAAAACAGAAGAATCATGTTAGATGCATGGGCGTATTTATCATGATGTGCACATTTATTTTAATGGGTATCATATTATTTTTTTGGGTTAGTAGCGGGGATGCTAAATATTGGTATCAGAATGTTGGTTGCAACACCAGACCTACATAGGTCTGTTGTGAAACAATAGATTTTTTCTTTGTAGTGTTTGGGGGGAAATCCCTTGAATCTCGTATTTGGTTATCTAGCACGGGGGATTATCTAGTGCAAGGGTTGATTTGGCCATTAAGTGGCCAAAATCGGCTCAAAGAGTCGATTCTATGGGTTTTGTGACAGTTGCAAGTCCAAAACCTCAAAAAAATGACTAAGGGAAAAATTCATGAAAATTTTGCGACACAGTGTTTTGTTGCCAAAGAAATAATGTGTGTGGCCGATACATGGAGTATCACCAAAGAAAAAAAAATTGGGCAATACAATGTATATCTCCAAAACAATTTTTTTTATGTGCGATACGGTGTTCATCCCCGAAAGAAAAGACCGAGACTTAGACAAATTTGGAGACGTCCCATGTATCATTGGAAGAAAAAATGTTGGGATGTGATGTATCGTGTCGTAAATAATTTTTTTGCATGATAAACCACAGAGAAAAAAAATTCAATGCAACACACCGCAAGAATAGATAAATTTTGGGCACAATAAGGGAAGGAGAGTTCCCTTTATCACGAGAAAAGATAATTTTTGGGCACAATAAGGGAAGGATAGTTCCCTTTATCATGAGAAAAGATGAAAGACTTAGAATTTTTTTTGAGAAGGTGCATATGATCCAAAAGATAAATTTTTGGCACAATACGTCACACAAACGATCAGTTTTGGATGCGATAAAGGAAAAGAGGATGGAATACTTAAAAAAATTTAGGAAAATGATGCATATTGTTGGGATATAATATTATCAAGGTGATGCATCATTGGAAAGGATATAATATTTTGGTGCAATACATCACACAGAAAAAAATAATATGGTGTTATACATCGTTGGCAAAGTAAATAATTTGCATTGATAGAGAGAAGAGTCTTGACACGAAAGAAAATCATTTTTGGAAAAAGAAGAGTCTCGGGGGAGAAATATATTATTGGAGCGATGTATTGGCCAAGAAATAAATAATTGGAGTGATGTATCGACATAGAAATAAATTATTGGTGCAATAAGAAGGGCTTGAGTAGAGCAATTTATTAGCATGATGAAAATATCTTTAAGGGACAACACATTTCCACAAGAAAATAATTCTCAAGCAACACATCGCAAAAGAAAAAAAAAGAAGAGAAGAAGAATAAAAGAGAAGAGAAAAGAAGAGGAGAAAGACTAGAAATATTAATAAACAGTATGGAGACAAAAAATTATTTTGGCCAAAGCAGCAGCAAGTAAACTCAAAATTAGATAAAATTTCAAGGGTATGTCCATAGTGAGAAATCCTATAAAAGTGTCAATGTTGGTCACTGGCCAATTTTGCTTCAATTTTCTAGAAAATCCAAATTAATGGTTCTTGAAGAATAAGGTGGTGCTTGTTATCATACAAGTTGTAGGTTGGGAAAAGCCTAACCTAACCACAAGATGGCGACAACTAAGGGAAACCTTACCCACTGTCACCTTAGATAGTTATTCTCGTCACTTTAGAGATGAAGTAATCACCTCAAGGGGGGAATCCCAGCGACCTTGGGGGGAATGAGATGGAAAATGAAAATATGATGAAGATTCCCTCCATAGGTCAATTATGGAATATAAGAAGGGCTTGCAAAGAGTCTCGTAGATGGTAGAAGATACTCCACAACGTAGTAGACTTGCAAAGTAGTGATTGTACCTTCTCGAGACACAAGGAAAACGAAGATACAAGCCCAATATTATGTTGGACAAGAAAGTTAAGCTTGTTGTCCCTAATTGCAGAAATAAACAGTAATATATATCAGCAACAAAATGATAACAAGAGCTGCAAATAAAGTTGCTAAAACTCTAGTTTAATATTGAAAGAGACAAGCTAGCAATGACTAGTTAACTCAAGTATGAAAGAGAAATACTTTAGCATGAAACAAGGCTGAAATAAAATAGTACTACAGAGATATAGTTGTGGCCTTATGGATGTAGAATTTTTTACAACAAATAGATCGACCACCAAAAATCGCTAACAATCCACCCAAAAAGTGTGCTAGGGTTAGTAGATTGTAAGGACAAACTTTTAACAACTTTTGACAGTTGATTTGTGAGTTGTTAAGAAAGTTGTGTTAGGTTTTTTGTAGCCCTAATGGTTGTAGAATAAATTTATGACAGCATAAATACGCACTTGGCTAAAGGTGATTCCCTAGTGGCTCAACGAAGCATATAAAGCATAGAATTAATTCCAATTTAGACAACCTCAAAATCCCGAGTTTTCATGTTAACCAAAGAAAGATTTTATTTCTTCAATGCAATTATTTTTAGTGCCTTTAGCTTTGGGTTATGGAGTCAAACAAATGAAGAGCTAACAAGTGCTATCTCCTTGGGGGTGTAAACACTTTTACTCCCTAAGGCAAGCAAATGTTAACTAGGAGATACTAGGAGGGTGTAAACCCTTTTACTTCTCGTTGTAAAACCTTATGCAACAAATAATTTCTAGAAAAAAATGATAGATAATGGTGGGGTTGTAAATCCTTATACTCCCAAAGAAGTCTAGAAAATCAAACTTGTAACCAAGCAATGAAGCATCAACAAGATAAAATCCTTACCTAGTCCAAGAAATGACAAGATAAACCTCCTCTTACCAAGATAAATCCACCAAAAATGCAAGAGAAAAACTCCAAGAGGGGTAGTGCACTACTTCTCCACCAATAACATGAAGAAACCATAACAAAATCACAAGAGATAGATATTTCACAAAGAGGGTGGAAATTTCAACTAGGATGGCTTCTCACAATGGGAGAGATATCATCAAAATGAGATGCAAATGATCTCTATTTATACAAAATGTTCTAAACATACTTTGTCCACATAATTTAGGGAAAACCACAAGATAAGGGGTCAACGACCCTAATATTTCCCCTTTACAAAATAATATTATTGAATTCATACTTTTGCACATGAAAGAAACCCTAAAGCATAATGTCACCCTCATTTTGGGTAACTTTTGGCACTTTAAGTCAAGTCATTGATATTGGAGAAGGGACAATGGGCTTCCAAAATCCATCTTCCAATATGCTAGGACCTATCTCCACTAAATCAAGGCACCAATCCTCATCAAAGTGTCAAGTTTCACATCACCACCACAACCTAACCCATGTGTGATGTCAAGCTCCAAGAAGGTGACATTTTTTCTCTTTCAAGCAAATCGTTAGGAATGTAGGGGTTGGGTAAGATCCTCTAGGGTTTCCTCTAGGCCTCCAAAGGCATGTGTCCATGATTCAACATGTGGGCCTTTGGAATCCAACCTATGGGATTCAAGGCCTATGGAAGCCCAAGCTAGGATTGTTCCTCCAAAAATTTCCACCAAACGGGTACTACAAAAACAAATGGATATGCCCTCCAAGGATCTCAAGTCAAAACATCATAATGAGTAAATAAAATCAATAAAGCGCCATCTAATCATATACATCCAAAATACCTCATCAAAATAAACCAATGCTCAAAGACCCTATGCAATTTTCCAAGTTTAGGTATGGGAGGGTTGACAAAACGGCCTATTGGGTGAATCATACCTCAAGTTTATGGGTATTTCCTAAGGGGGGATCCTTCTAAGTCATGTGGATAAGGTGTCATGGATGAGGGGAATAATTTTTGGCATGGGTTTTATGACATGCAAGGGGTTTTAGTGTCCCACTTATGGGTGCCTTTGTAGAGGGTGTGTTGCACCTTCATTTTCAATGCAACCTTTTTCCAAGCCCATTTATTTCCTTTAATTTTTTTAGGATGTTTCTAGGTTGAAGCCAAGGTGGGGCTTCTACCTAAGCAATAAAAATTGTGCCCACCTTGACTCTACCATGGTCACATCATTCTTCCTCAAGTTGGAAACATGTGTGGGGCTTCTACCTAAGCAATAAAAGTAGTGCCCACACATGCCCCTCCCTGGTTGGCATTTGTTATTAGTTACTCTTTCCTGGGTCCCATCAATTTTTATGAGAGAGGTTTCATTGTCCTCGGGATCCCTGGGTGAGCATCTAGAACGTTAATGTTTTGGATTTTATCTTTTTCTAGCTACAAACCTCTAGGCCTTCAACCCCTTCTTCCCATGAAATGAGGGACAACCCCCTCTTTGGTCAGTACAGTCAAAATTCCCAAAAGATAAGGAGATGAGGGGATGAATTGTGGAAAGTGACAAGTATGTTGGGAATGGAATGATGACTCGTCAAGAGGAACTCCCAGCAGTATCCCTATCCCTAAGGGTGACCCACTTATTAGGGCACAATGTCAACCACCAAAGTGAAACATGGTAAAAATCATAATTTCCAAGCAAACTTCACATAATCAAAAGAAGTAATAGATGAAACAAACTCAAATGCCTCAAATATTGAAATGACACTCACCATAATACCTAACTTGTACCTCATGGAGAAAGACCCAATGTCTTTTGGATGCCAACTAATGTGGTGGATGTCGTCGTGACGAACTTGGAGTTGTGGTGGTGAGGTGGGTCTATGTTTGTGCAAGTGGGCACTCTTGGTCAAGTTGTTTCTTGGTGATCCATGTCTGCAACCTGAGGGCCTTGAGACATCATCTTCTTAGTTATCCCTAGAAGTTAGGGATAACATTAGACTCCTACTTAGGGACATGTGCTCGTTGTAGAGTGCATGAGAACTATAGCATCTCCTGGTGGACTTGTTCCTATACTGAAACATGACACTATTAAATCAAGGGTGGTTCTATCACCCTTCATCCATATACATCAAAATAAAAAATGAAACTTAATCTAGAAAAAGAAATAGCATTTAAAATATATATATATATATTCTAACATGAAATCAATATGCAAGTAGAGAAAAATGAAAAATGAAATGCATATAAACTACCATGAGTAATCAAAATGAAAATGCAGGAAATCAAAATGACCTACCTACTTACCTAGGGCCATGAATATCAAGTGATAGGTGATGCCAGGAGAAGTCATATAACTAGTGCAATCAGTTGATCATCACATCAAAGTATCTCCCCATGTGCTTAATTATGTAAAACAAAAAAGAAAGCCAAGCATGTAATGATCATGAGAATAAATAGATACATAATGAATCCTGAAATGAAACTCATGGATATGGGTGGGAGGTAGGAAATCCTGCTAAAAAGAATATCCAAAATTTTGATCATCAAAGGAATCATGACTGAAGTGATTTCCACAAGCACGATCAACCCATCTCTGAAGAGGACTATCGTATATAGACGATAGTTCATATTCATTCACGCACAAAGATCCACTGCTAGTTGAATATTGAGAGGAGATGAGATATCGGAAGAAGACTGCATGGATTCTCAAAGAAGAATATAATAGGTGAGGGAAAACCTCATGTCCAGAGAAAGGAAGATGTTGCCTCTTCATCTGTGAGTACTCATAAAAATCCTCAATATGAAAATACTTTCACTTTGTAGAGTGAGCCTTTAATTGCTATAGAATGGCCACGTCCTGGTGTCTATCTAAAATTTAGGATGAAGGTGGTTGGGATTCCTCAAATAAAATGTATGCATCCCCAAAAGGATCTGCATCACAACTCCCAAGGGATGGCCAAAAATCATCCTAAAAATGTTGTGTCAGTTCATCCTCGAATGGACGGAACAAATCTATAATCATATCATCATCAGGATGCCAAATATTTGAATCATACACGCATGAAGGCTAGTCCTCTAAAGATGATACCTCAACCCCCTTTGTCTAAGATATACCCTCAATGTCGTAAATGGGGTCTTTATCAAAAGTGACACAACTAACATACCATCTTGGCATCTATGTCTCCCAGTTTGTATGAACATGTCTATATGACCATCAACCAAATCCAAGGATTCTTTCATAAAACCATCAATATGAATGAAAATAACCATTAATATGAATGAAAATAACCATTGCTTTGTCTTCGTGTGCAGGAAGGACAAAGGCTAGGGCAACTTCAACTGGATCTTCAGTTTCTTCATCATTGAGACTAATTGCTTCTTCAACTTCATGTGCAGGAGAAAATCAAGGCTGGAGAACCTCGCCTTCATTGAGCGGGAGCAAAGATAATGATGTCTCAAAATGTTGTGATTCATCATAATTCTTCTTTCTTTTGATGGACATGCCCCTCCATCGCCTCTTCATCGCAAGGGACTTGATCCCTAATGTAGAGTGATTTGTTTTCCTTCTTTCAAAAGGATCTATTGCACCAAAGGGATCCTATAATCCTTCTTCACTTCCAAAGTCATGGAATAAAGTATCATCAATATCTTCCAAAGGGTCACTATTCATCATGTTCTCTTCTTGATGTGCAGGAAAAGCAGAGGCCTAGATGTCTTCATCAAGTGGGAGGGAATATATAAGAATTCCATCTTCATCAAATGTCTTGTTCAGATCTACAACATGATAAAATTCATCATGATATTCTTTGTAACTTTCTTCAATCATTTCTTCTTCTATTGTCTCATCATCCACCGAAAAACCTTCTCTACAAAGAGTGTGTTTTAGCTCTTGGAAATTATCTTGCAAGTTATGAGTAGCTGACCAATAATTCCTGAGAAATTCTTCAATGAGCTTGGTAGAAAATGGAATACGCTTCAAATTACATGAGTGTGCAAGACAATTCCTTTGACTTGATTTCAGTGAATATATAAAAAAAATCATTAGCACATCTTCATGACATTTAAGCTTGAAGCATACTTCATATAATTGAATACAAGGGTGACTTCTAGAGCTGGATCACCATTAAATTTAGGGAAACTTTCCCTCCACTCTGTAGGGCAATGATTTGGATATCTGGGGACACTCTGAACATTAATGGAAGGGTGCACCTTATGGCATTTCCATAGTAAGTCTCGTGAGACCATGGTTCCATTACTTAGGGTAATACCTCAATGGAGTTGCCAGATGATATCAAGGCTCGTCAAAGGATGTAAAGGGGAAAAGGAAATTCCCTTAGGTGGAGTCACCAGGAAAAATAGGGAAAGGCTTTGGGATATCTTGCCAAAGAGTCATTAGGGTTCGAAAGAGAATTCAAAATCCTCACCGACAATGACGCCAAAATTTTATCGCACGAGTTGTAGGTTGGGAAAATCCCAACCCAACCACAAGATGGCGACAAATAAGGGAAAACCTACCCACTGTCACCTTAGATAGGTATTCATGTCACTTTAAATATGAATTAATCACCTCAAGGGGGGAATCCTGGTCACATTGGGGGAATGAGATGGAAATTGAAAAGATGATGAAGATTCCCCCTATAGGTCAATGATGGATGATAATAAGGGCTTGAAAAGAGTCTCATATATGGTATAATATATGCCACAACGTAGTAGACTTTTCAAGTAGTGATTGTACCTTCTCGAGACACAAGGAAAACGAAGATACAATCCCAATATTATGTTGAACAAGCAAGTTAAGCTTGTTGTCCCTAATTGCAGCAATAAAAAATAATATATATCAGAAACAAAATGATAACAAGAGCTGCAAATAAAGTTGCTAAAATTCTAGTTTAATATTGCAAGAGACAAGCTAGTAATGACTAGTTAACTCAAGTATGAAAGAGCAATACTTTAGCATGAAACAAGGTTGAAATAAAATAGTACTGCAGAAATATAGTTGTGGCCTTATGGATGTATCATACAAGTTGTTACAACAAAGATATCAACCACCAAAACTTGCCAACAATCCACCCAAAAAGTGAGCTAGGGTTAGTAGATTATAGGGGAAAACTTTCAACAACTTTTGATGGTTGATTTGTGAGTTATTAAGAAAGTTGTGTTAGGGTTTCTGCAGCCCTAATGGATATAGAATAAAGTTATGACAGTTTTTATCACTCTGTAATTTCTATAGGTTGTAGAAGAAAGTATAGAGGTAACCAAAAAATCACTTTGGAAGCTGGGATCTAGCCCTGCCAGCTTCAGAGAGGGATCTCTTTATAAGATTTAGATTTGTTTGGGTTAAGATATTAGGCTAGTTATGATTGTTCAAGATTTGTTTGTTTGTTTGAAATATTTGGCCGATTAAATGCTTAAATTACCATTGGGCTATGGGGTTTGCCTTTTAAAACATGGATCTGTTTCAACTTTTTATAAAGTTTCTTGACAGGGAAAGATAGTTAAACTATTTGGATCTGGTAAATTTAGATGAAGTGAATGGGAAGAGATGAGAGGAGTTCCATCAATTAAAAGAGCAATTAAGAATTCCTTTACTTAATTTCAGTAGAAAACATAAAAATCATTCAAAGTCAGAAACAAAGTATATTGAAATAAATTATGTTCTTTAATATTATTTTGAATAATTAGAATTAGAAACACACAAGAATGAAAGCAGAGAAAGAAAACATAAAATTAGAAAGATGCACTTCACCAATAGTATGACACAAGAATCATGTGAAAGAGCATTTTTTATCACTGGTCGATCCTCTTGAATAATACAAAGTATATTTCTTGGATGCACAAATCAACCCTCAATACTTCGAAAAGAGAAGTATTTATACATTTATTTACAAAATATCCTGTCATAAATGATCCAGATATATTTTAGGGATATCTAAACTAACTGTATCTCTAATTACAAAAAGATAGGAATCATTAGATCTACTCGGATTTCTGGTGCTGATTTGATGGAAGTTGTTCATTATCTATCCCTTTGACTTCTGCTTAGTTGTTGGTCCTTGCTGCTGAAAAATATAACTCCTCTTTACTCAAGTAATTCGCATAGTTTGTCCCACCTCTTTTTACTTGGGATTGCTATTTTTGAGTAATTTTCTGTAAATTTCACCCATCTCTTTGTA
The DNA here is from genome assembly GCA_000966675.3 of Picea glauca. Classification (NCBI taxonomy): domain Eukaryota; kingdom Viridiplantae; phylum Streptophyta; class Pinopsida; order Pinales; family Pinaceae; genus Picea; species Picea glauca. Next base: position 102,995 of record JZKD02S1675510.1, on the reverse strand, counting down.
TTTAGCAAAAGTGGGTTTGGTGATGAAAATATGTTTGATTTTGTGTCGAATGTTCAAATCAAACTGAAGTGTTTCCAGGAATGCCTTCCCAATGGTGCTTCCTTGCATTCCTGCAAATTTTGAACTGTCTTTTGCCACTATCTTTAATTTCTAGTTGTAATCAGGCAAGGTGATTAACTTGTTGTTTAACACTAACAAACCAGGAAGTCATTTTTTGTTTATCCCCTCAAAATTGTTGAAGAACCTATGCACACCTATGTCCATAACCTAAGATTTTTCTTCCAATTGCAACATGAGGTCATTCTTGGTTAGAACCTTTTTTATTTCCAATATAGTTTCAGTTTTTTCCTCTATCTCCAGCTCCTCTAACTCCTGTTTGTTTTTAAAATTTAGAAACTCGATTAGATATGTGGATTCTATTGGCTTTTCTCCCAATTCTTCTTTGATAATTTCAATGGATCCTCTAGCTTTCTGAATTAATTCATGCTACTGAAAGATGATCTATATAGAGGGCCAAATCTCTGTCATGGATTTGTTGATGTCTATCCATATATTTTCTTTAGCTTGGGCGAAGGTATTTTCCATGGTTGTTTATTTCCCTAATTGTTGCAATCGTTGGCTTAGCCTCTGATATTTATGCATTTCTTCATGATGAAAAGCCTGGACCCTTGATTTCTCTTCCTGTAATGACTTACTTCTTCCTGTAACTTTATGATTTATGCTCCTTGTATGGACGTATCCTCCGTAGATTTCACCAGTTTATCAGAGGCATCTAAAGTTTGTGATGGGGTTGATGTTGATGTAGAAATTTATGTTGTTCTTATCCTTGTCAGAGGCACTGCATCTAGTGTAACCATGTCCAAATGTGCATTCTGCTCTTTTTCCTTGATAAACTTATCCATCTCTGCTTCCATTTCCCTAATCTGTGCATTTTGCTCCATAATCAATTTGAGCATTTCTTCTTTTTGGATTTCGGTCTCAGTTACTTCTTTAGTTTGTGAATCCTTTGTTGCTGGAAGCTTCAATTGTTTCCTGAGTGATGCTATATCAACATTCTTCTTCTCTCTTTTTCCGCTTTGACATTAGTTGGGTCATATCCAATATTGAGAACTAATTCTTCTAATGATTTTATCTTATTATCCTTGGCCAAAGAAGAGATCTTTTCAATCTTTAATTGGCACTGGATATTGTTGGGTATGTGTTATTTCTTTTCATGTGTGTGTGTGGGCGAGTCAGATTCAACAACTGTGTTTGATGATCCCTCGTAGTAGTGCTTTGTTTGTGTCGTGTGCGCCAGGCACTTTCCTAGGGGGGTCCTATGGGGGGGTAGGTATGCCCCCCCCTAGTTACACATAGCGTTCGACACCAGGCATAGCCCAGGGCAGTGCCTCGAAACATTTTTTTGGGGTAGTTTTTGCTATTTTTAGCGGTTTACTAAAAATAATCCCGGTTTTAGGGATTAGGGTTTTGGTATCTACGGAATACCTAAAAACATTGTATATATTGTATAGTAAATCATGAAATTCGATATAATAAATATAAGTAAGGTTTTCCCAGTTGAGGGTTTTCGTTATAAATATCATTGTATTATGTGAATGAGCCATTGATTAAATTATGTTTTGCTTAAGAATCTATATGCATTGATTTACTTCACAGGTTTAAAATTTACATGTGGTATCAGAGCTCATTTTTGGCTTCAGATGGATGCCTTTGTTGTTGAGGGTTTGGCTCGGTCTTGATAGATCAAGTTTATCTTGGGTCTGTGATAAACTTGGGTTTAGTGGGAGCTTTTGCAGTGGTGATTTGAGTGCAAAAAGAGGAATGGTGAGTTCTTCTAGAATCGAGATAGAGAAGTTCAACGGTAAAAACTTTGAGCTATGGAAGTTGAAGATGGAGGACCTTCTTGCAGACAAATAACAATGGATCATTGTGGATCCTGGTACACAAACTACTGGTACACAACCTACTGGCACACAGACAACTGGTACACAAACTACTAGTGCACAAACTACTAGTACACCACCTACTGGTATGTCGAAGGAAGATTGGGAGAAGTTGGATAGAAGAGCAAGGAGTACTATTCGACTCTGCCTGGAAGATCCAGTGTTTTTTAATGTCTCACGAGAATCTACAGCCAAGGAACTATGGGATAAGTTGGGGAATTTGTATCAATCAAAGTCCCTGGTAAACAAGTTGTTTCTTTGAAAGAAGTTGTATCATATTAGGATGGAAGATGGAGATTCTATGATAGAACATCTAAATTCCTTTAATAATCTGGTAAGTCAACTTGGCTTTGCTAATATTACGATTGCAGAGGAACATAAGTGTATTACTTTGTTATATTATTTGCTAGACTCTTAGGATAATATGGTTGTAGCAATAGGTAGTACCACTCAATCTACATTGAAGTATGAGGATGTAGTTGCATCCTTGTTATCTGAAGAGATGAGGTGAAAAAGCATGGATGGTCACAACACAGATGCTTTATTTGTAAGAGGGTGTACCCAAGACATGAACCTTGGTAAGCCTTCAAGGTGGAGATCTAAATCTAACGATAGATCTAAGTCTCTAGGAAAATCTTTGAGGAAATATTGGAAGTGTGGTAAAACAGGGCATTATAAGAAAGATTGCAAGTCAAAGAAGGTTGAAAAACCAAAGGGATCTGATAGTACCTCTTCCAAAGAGGTGAAAACCTCCACTAAAGAAGGAGGTGATGTTTACCTGGCATCTACAAGTACACATGCAGACCATGATGTATGGTTGATCGACTCTGGTGTGTCATACCATATGACTCCTCATAGGGAGTGGTTCTCTAAATATGAAAAATATGATGGTGGTGATGTATTCCTAGGAGATGACTCGACAAAAAAAATAATGGGACATGGAAGGGTTAAGTTGTTGTTAAAAGATGGAAGTTCTAACTCTCCTCGGGGTACTTCACATTCCAAAACTTGCAAGGAGCCTAATATATATAAGCAAGTTGGATGATGCAGGAGTGGATACTATATTTGGAAAGAACACTTGCAAGATGGTACGAGGAGTAATGGTGTTGATGAGGGGAGTTCGGTGTGGAAATCTATACAAGTTGTTGGGAAGCACTTATACTAATGGGTGTCATAATTCTATTGTCCTTGAGCAGAGAAATGAAGGAGACAAGACTAATACTGTCCCAGAAAAGAAGACCATGTTGTGGCATCAAAGACTGGGGCATATTGGAGAAAAGGGCCTTCGAACACTACATGGTAAAGGTATGGTTGAAGGTATGTCTAATTGCA
>JZKD02S1675510.1:67299-89661 GCA_000966675.3 Picea glauca | reverse complement strand
CGGGTCTGGAACCCTTATGCAAGAAAGAGTAGCTTTCTAAGGTCTTGGGGTCATGGGAGCCTAAAGCTCCAAGAGTTTGAACTTTGTGATTCAATCTCAGAAGGGATAGCGAGATTCAAATATAGAAAGAAAATACCCTATCGCTTGGTAAATGAACAGTCGGAATCCTTTCGAGAATGCCCCAAGCCTGTCAACACCGATGGATCTAGAGAAGGAGAGTAGGCATTAACACCTCGCCCTTTCAGCCTTCGCAAATAGCGATGGGATCTTGGACCATATATCCCAGGGTCATGAGATCGCGATGTGATCTAGGCCATTGATCAAAGAGGAAGGAAAGTCGTGGGATCTGACGTCTCGATACCTCGCGTATCAAGGATTCATGAGTTTGGAGGTGGAAGACTAGGCTCTTGGAGTCATGAAGTCCCGAGTCGCAAGATCGCGATGTGATCTCGGTCATTGATCAAAGAGGAAGGACAGCCATGGGATCTGACGTCTCGATACATCGTGTATCAGAGATTCGTGAGTTTGGAGGTGGAAGATCAAACCCTTGGAGTCACGAAGTCCGGAATAGCGAGAAGTAGGAGAAACCATTGAGTCAGGACCTCCTCACCATATCGCATATCAGGGTCTTGGAGGTTGAGGGGAATCAGTTTCGACTGTAGAAGTCTTGAGTTTGCGAGTTGCAAGAGCTTGTTCAACATGTGGCACGTCCGCTTGGTGGGACCCACGTGGTTGACAGGTGGTGTGACGATAAGATGCCTAGAAAGAGGGAGAAGTGGTGAAAAGTGGTGGACACATGTCATTTGAAATGGGAGTCAACATCATGTTGACTTCTCGTACTTCAGGTTCTCGTAAGAAAGGAGCACAAAGGCCCAACAACTCAAGTCGTGAATTTGCGAGTTCCGAGAAGCCCGAAAGGAGTCAAACCTTCTCTAACTTTCGCATCTCGGGGTTTTGTAAAAGAAGGGCCCAGAGGTTCAACCTTTCAACTCATGAACTTGCAAGTTGTGAGCAAGGCTAGTAGTTAGCCCTAGTCGGTGGTCACGTGTGGAGAGCGTTAATAAGGAGGGGCCATACCATATCGGAATCTCGGGTATTGACAATTGGTGAAGAAAATTTGAGGGTTTTCGACTCACAACTCGCGAGTTGCGAAAAGCGCTTGCATTTAGGTGCGTATGTGGTCCTATCGAGATAGGGACTAAAGAAAGAGATCTATTGCTTTTTCGTCAAGCGGCGGGTAGATCTGGACAGCCAGAATCTGCGCGCCTAGATCTAAGGCCATGGTTTCATTCTGGAGGCCCCTTGCAATTCTACCTTTAAGATTGGACTCACTTGTATCGCTGAGTCGCGAAACATGAAAAGGCACCTAGTTTGTTTGGCCCGTGGTCCTAACCCACGATCACAAGGAAGAACTAGCCTGCGCTAGGCCCCTGTAGGACTTCGGGGATTCTGTCCCTTGAGGAAAAGCGAAAATTTTATTATGTCGTAGTGGGTGTGTTATAGTTGGGTATGTGTTATATTCTTTGCATGTGTGTGTGTCGGTGCGTTAGATTCGACAACTACGTCTGGCGTTCCCTCATAGTAGTGCTTTGTTTGTGTCATGTGGCCCATGCGCTTTCCTAGGGGGGTCCCAGGGGGGGCAAGTATGCCCCCCCCTGGTTACGCACAGCACCCCGAATGTTTTTTTTTGGGCGGTTTTTGCTATTTTTAGCAGTTTACTAAAAATAATCTCGGTTTTAGGGATTATGGTTTTGCTATCTACGGAATACCTAAAAACATTAAATATATTGTATAGCGAATGGTGAAAGTTGATATAATGAATATAAGAAAGGTTTTCCGGGTTGAGGGTTTCTGGTATAACTCTTTGTGTACTATGTGAATGAGCCATTGATTAAATTATGTTTTGCTTAAGAGTCTATATGCATTGCTTTACTTCACAGGTTTAAAATTTACAGATATTGGTTAGTGATAACTGTAATTTGGAAGCTGTCATAGAGGTGTTTGTCAGGGTTGAAAAGATCATCTCCCTTGTCTTTTTGTGCATATCTATCTGGTCAACAGGATGGACATCCTTTATATCAAACTCAAATGAAGTCTTATTGTAATCAATTGTTGTCTTTGGATAGGGGACTTGTGCCTGTAAGAATTCAATTTTCTTTCTTCCCTTCTCTGTGCCAAAGGTTGAAAAAATTATGTTTTGAGCAGTAAAGGTCTATTTCCAAAATTGAGTGTAAGTGTTGTTGTTGAGAAGTTCATTCCTTTGCTTAATTTCCTTATACTTGTCAAAAATATCCGACTCCTTTTCTCCCTGAATTGACTCAGATGTTAGAGTTGTGTCTAGATTTCTTTGTGAATATGGTGATGATGGAGATTCTGCAAACAAACTGTCTAACTGTGTCAAAGAGTGTGGTCCTTCTAAAACTATTGTAGACTGCATTTCTCTCTCTTTAAGAAAACCTATTGTGTGAATGGTTTTGGTCCTCTTCCTATATACTTGAAAATCATTTGTTGAGGCCTCTGTGACTGAAGGAGAGTCTTCCTTCCTTGATATTTTCTCTGCTTGCCTCTGAGGTGTGATGGTATGTGAAGTGGTCGTGGACATAAGTTGCTCTTCTTCTTTCAAAGTGTTCTCTACCCACTCATCCTGGTTCATATATCTTTCAATGTATGGCCTTTTTGTATGCACATAGGGAGTGGTATTTTGTTTGGTCCTCAGCTCAGAAATGATGCCAAATGGGTCATATGACCAAGTGAAGCTTAGAGGAAACTTCATCCATTTTAAGAGGATGTATCCTTCTTCACCTGATGCTCTGTTGTTGCAAATGAATGGTCCTATCTGAGTTTTGATTATGAATTGAGACTTCTTATTGGCTTCTACAAAATGAATATCATCTGAATTTATCATATGTCTTATGTACTCCAATGAAAAAATACTCATTAGGAGGTATTTAGGCAACCTGTATGGTGGCAGCTCACTTCCATACACCCTTATCTCTATATAATTATGGTATAAATACCAGTCACCTGTCTTGGCTCGATTAGTTAGATATAAAACCTTCTACATCTCTTCACTAACCCTGGGTTCTGTACTGCTGCTCGGAAAACAAGTAGTTGGATAGATAAACTAATCAATGAAATCCTTGAAACTGTACTCTGTTGAATTCTTTCTCACCAGTGAATTCCAAAATATGGCTAATTGTGGGCTTCCTTGTTCATTTAGCTTCTTGAGTGTGAAAGGGAACCTATCTGTGTGATAGAATAAGAACATATAAACCAAAATTGAAGAATATTTGAACATCCCTTCAGTTGGAAACTTAAGGAATTGGTCATGAATGATGTCAGCCAAATTGACTGAAATTGAACTTCAAAACAACCTTTTCTTATGTAGAGAAAATGGATAGAAAACCTATAATAGGTTCATCTGCCCATTCATAAGAACAATAACCTAACAGACATGAGAGCATGGAGATAATTTGGTTAGCTTTCACTGTGAAACTAGTAGAACGATATGGTGGATTTTTCTTAGGTAATTGGGCATCTTCACGGAGGAAAATCTTAAAAATCAGGGCTCTCTGGGGAAAGGTTAATTTCTGGTATAATTCATTTAGGGCTTTGACAGAGAAAGGGGTGGTGGAGTCACTTTGAGGGATCTGTAGCATTTGGTCAATGGTCTCAGGGGTAACTGTGAAAATAATTTCACCAGTGCGAGAAGCAATGGCTCTTTGATTTGGAAAATAATTAGCTTGGCATTTGAGGATGAACTCAGGGAAAGGGTAAGTTTGGGGAAACATGTAGAGGGGAAAATTGGACCGCAAGAGTCCAATTCTGTCACTCTAGTCAAGGAAAATATCCTTCAGCCAATAGTGTAATTCGAAAAAATCAAATTCACACTTCGGCTCTGCAATTTTATAGTCAATGTCTGCCAGAGGAATGTGGTCAAGGTCGATTAGAAGGGGAATCATTGGGTTTTCAGAGGTGTCGACAGACCTGTTTTTAGGAGCCATAATTGACAAATTTATAATAGAATGAGATGGCAAGACTGAAATTACCAGGAAAATAGCTCGCATATTGAAGGTAAGGGATGGCGGTGGTAGTTTGAAAGCTAGCTCGCCGCTCGTTGTGGTCTTCACAGGTTCTCTATAATATTCCAGATATAAAAAGTAAGAAAAACAGAAATAAATATTGATTGATGGTGGAAATATTGGCACTGAGTTGTCGCACTTCTTGTTGGGTTTATGTGAAATTAGAGTGCAAGGTAGTGAAGTGAGCTTCCAAGTCTTAGCTATGGGTATGGGACATGATGACGAGGGAACACGAAAAGTGGTGGGTGGGACCACACAAAAATTGGGTTATGGATGAAGTGTATCACAATAATCAGGGCGACGAGTAGAATCCAATGGGGTAAGTCCCAAATAAGGGTGTTGGAAGGGGGTCAGGTCCACAAGAAAAAATTGCTGAAAAATTATAGGTGTGAATGCAATAAGGGTTGTTGGCCCTTGACCAAGTTTTGAGGATCCTTGGTCATGTTTGACCTATTTTGGGACTTCAACAGGCTGTCGAAGGCGGAGCGCAAGTCGAAGTGGAGATCGCGAGATCTTGGCCCCTTGTTTAGGGATTTTTGGTTTTTGGGCTTATGTAACAGGTATGGGGAGGTTGGCCCATGGGTTTACCCATGTCTAGGCCCTTTTTGTAATAAATAAATAGAATTCTAGGCAATGTAAGAAGGGAGAGGCTTGGTACCTGGCCAAGCGCTAAGTGAAAATTGTAAATTCTTTGTGCATGCTATGTTGAGAACTTACAGAGCTAACTACAAGTGACTGTAAGAGACTGTGAAAAGGCTTTGTGTTGTAATATAGCTCAGGGAAGGAGGATCTAGCGAAGTGCACACAGATCTCCTGTCCTATGCAGAGTAGGATCTTGTGGCTCTATGCATGTAGAAGATTGACAGAAGATAATAAAAGAGAAGAAGAGTTGGTGGACGTAGCCCTAGGCTGGGGTGAACCATGTTTATCCTGTGTTGCTATGATTTGTGCAATGTATTGATGTGTTTATGTGTTTACTTGCTTAGTTCTTTGGCATAGATGAATGATAGATAGATATGTTGATGCTTTTTGCTTAATAATATGAATGAATGCTAGATCTAATCTATGTGAATGTGCTTAGTACTTGGATATACTAGATCTGGGTGAATACTGCATTGATCTCTTGTTAGGATTTATCTGCGTTGTGAGTTAAGGATGAATACTAATGATCTATAACTGCCAAGTGCTTTATTAAGGTGTTATAATCACAGATCTATGTCCCAGCTAAGGTTGCAGACACTAGAGTCCTGCAACCACCCCTTCCTCTACCTCGGGTGAGACTGCATCTACTTCGCAGGTCTTGTTGAAAGGCCTGGTAGTTAGGGTTTTGTTGGTGTGATGTTGAAGCGTTGAACCCTGGGTTCGCCCCTGCGCCAGCAAATGGTTTCGTTGTCGGGACCTGAAACTGTGATTGTTGGGAACTGAAGAAAAGATAAAGCTATGTGTGTAGATTTGTTTCCCTACTGTGCAGTATTTGACTTGTGAATCTTTGTGCTAAGAAGAGAAGTCAGATCTGAAGAAAAGAGGTAAGATATTGAAGCTTTGTGCTCTAATAAAGGTAAGAACAGTGAAAAGTTTTGATTGAAAAGGTAAGATAAGTAGAAATTTTTATTTTGAAAGTACGAATCTAGGTATGTTTGATAAATTTTGTCCTAGCCTGAAAACTAGGGCATAGTTAGAAGAAAGAAGATTTGATATGAGTAGATCTGATAGAAATAATGGAAGGTATGTTATTCCTATGCATAGAAAGAATGTTTGGACTAACAAATGGATGCAGGATCCTAGAAAGAATTTTTTGCAGGTTAGTTACTGTGATCCTAGTGCGTAGTACAAGAAAGGTTGGGGATCATTTAAGAGAAAGCGAGGATTAATTATTTGTTACAGTTGCAGAAGTCCAGAACATCTTGCTAAGGAATTCCCTTATAGAAGACCTAGTTGTCTTTGTTATAAATCTATGGACCATGAAGTTTTGGATTGCCCTATATTGATTGCTAAGGTTGAAAGGATGAATATGAGATCAGAAAACCCTGGGGAAGATCAAGAAACTAATACCATGGTATAACCCCAGAAAGAATTAGAGAATATATTACTATGAATGAAAGAAACCCTGCATGGTCACAAAAATTTCAACTTATCAAAGAGCTTCAAAGAAAAAGCGTGCATAGAAACAAGAATAGGAGACTTCGACATTGACTGTGTTCTAGATGAGGAAACATAGGTGAATTTCATGATAGAAAGAACCTGGGAAATTTTGGGAAAGCCTGCTATGATTCCTTCATTGGGAGGAGTAGGATTATATAGAGGAAAGTTGATAACACTATGTGGAAGACTCACCCAGATATCTATGAGTGCTCATGGAACTTCGACGGAGGAAGATTTTGAGGTTGTTAAATTTATTGAGAACAATGCCCCATTTGCTATGTTACTAGGAAAAACTTGGATTGAGAAGGATCATTCCAGAATAAAAGAAGAGGAAGTCTTAGAAAAGAAGAAGCAAGAATTAAAAGATTTCATGACTATGAGGATAGCGCACTTGATTGAAGAACAGGAGAACATGGCGAAACTATTTAGAACCAGAAACTTGGATGTCAAAGTTGAAAGAACACAAGAAGACTCACAGAAGAGTGGAGCACCTACCCCAGATAGAGAAGAAGTATTGCCCTTAAACCCTATGAAAGAATATCAACAGTGTGAAGTTACTATACCGAAAGAAGATAAGAATCAGAATGGAAAGAGGAATACCTAGACGAAGATCACATGGAAGAAGGCTAGAAAGCTCAGTAAGAAGAGAGGAAAGATAGAAAAATTGTAGAAGGTTCCAGAGGGGACTTTGCAGAAGGAAGGATTGCAAAACTGGAACTTCGATAGGATATCATAACAACGCAACATGTCACTTCACCATGGCGAAGCAATATAACCGTTGGAGGCCTTATGACCATTAGATTGACGCCCCCACATGGCTAGAGTAGAAGTTATGACCAGAAAGCTCATCTTTAGACCATTGGGATTGTGCTGCAACGGACATAACTGCATTGATGAAGGCTTATCGCCCATTGGAGAGATCTGTTACCTCAATGTCTACTTAATCCGTCAACTGTTGCACCAAGAACACTTTTTCAAATTGTATCTGCACCAATAAGAGAACTCATTTCTACCATGCTATGTTTACTAAGATTTCACCACCTGTTATATTGAATTGATCATTCATTCATTGACCTGAGTTATGCGATCGAGAGCATGTATGTTAGACGAACTCAATGCAGCTAAAAAGTGTGTAGAAGAAGTCTTAATCGATCTAATGGACGAAAAAGTAATGTCTGAAGGGATTCAATATTCATCGACGAGAGGAGTGCAAGCCTCCACATTGACTGCTCACGGATCTGGACCATCCTGAGCTACAGCCAAGAAAAGAACCAAGCATCGATATGACTTGGTGAATCAAAAGTTAATCCCAACTATCCTGCCTGACTACATCCCACCTTTAGCTGGCGCGGTGAGTCATGACAGTGTCCCCAGAGACTTTGATTATACATTGGTTATTGCGTACCTTCCGAAGGGGATACTTGCAGTTAGAACACATTAGGATAAGATCATGACATTAAAATTCAGCGACTTCAACCTAGGGGACCACAAGAACCACAATATGCTCTCCCCTCATAGGTACTTGACTACGACGAAGGGGAAGAACTCAAGGATAATCTCCCAACCATGGACTATGAACCGCGTGTAGTCCACCATCTTAAATGTGATGAAGATCCCACATTTTGGAAGGCGCCAGGAGGTTAAAGCGTGTGTTAAGATCCTACTATCGTGCTACCATGGTGGCTATCTATGGCTAGACAGACATATCACAGTCGATCCGACATTAATCCATAGGATCACCAGATTGAACATGCGGGGACCAGACCCATAAGAATTCTACCAAGGGAAGGTTACAGATCACAACCTGGCACAGAGGATTAAGGATACCTATGGTGATGTATCAAAATGGAAGCGAGGCTACAAGGTAACTTCCATCCAGAATGGTGCAGTGCGCTTGGCCTGCCAGCTGATCACTGTTGGTTGTGGAGCCTGATTATCTTTCTGATTTAGAGGTCTTTTACTTTTAGCCGTGTTTATACCCCATGAAGTATTTACACCCCAGAAGTATGTACACTCTTCCACGCGAGGGAGTGTAGAGGGGGGGTACCCCTTCTACGAGGTCTAGGGGGGCTATCCCCCCGGCTGGGGGGTTTGGGGGCAAGCGGGCCCCCAGTGGGGGTTCGGGGGCGAAGCCCCGGAAGAAAAAATTGCCTTGTAAAAGTATATTGTAATTTCATTGTAAATCTGGACCATTCTTTATAAGGTCACAGATCTAACGATAGAGATTATGTTAGGGTTTTTTTCCCTAGAAGGCAACCCTCTTTTATGAGGGAAATGTATTGCGGCTATGTAGGTTGGCAAGTAGTGTATTATGAGAGAGAAGATTGTGAGAGAAAGAAGAGGAAGTTACAATGGGTTTTGTTGTAGGTTGTATCCCTTCATTTTGCTGGATAATAATAAAGAAAGGACCTGGCAATTTCTCTGGTGGACGTAGCCCACACTGGGTGGACCACGTAAATCTATGTCTCTCTTGTATTGTGTATCTTCTATGTTTTATTTTTGCATTTGTTTTATTTTATTGCTCCACGGTCTTGTTTTTCTAACAATCACAGGAAAGATAGTGAGAAAGAACAGACCTACGCAGGTCACGGGGTTCGTTGTTTACCTCGCTAGAAAATGTGTAAGACTCTGGATGAACTGGGTGAAGTACTTTGTCAACCAACTTGAATTGGATTGTCGTGAAGCTTAGAATCAGGGCTATGAGTTCCATTTCAGTTGGCTACTGATCCTCATAGCATTTACTGCCTAGGATATGTCAGAAGGTGTGACCTTCCCAGACATTGAGCCATTCGAGCCACTAGCTGCAAAGTTTTCCACACTAATTTATGATCCTGAAATAATTTCCAGCTCAGAGGCCACTCATGAAGAACATGATACTACTGGACCTAGTAGAAGGAAGAAGACCTAAGAGGTACAAAACCTGAGTAGTGCATCAGAAAAAACTGCTTTAGAATCACCTAGACGAGGAAATAATGACGAAGTAGATAAAGAAGAAACCAATGGAAAATAAGACCAGCAGAATCCAGGCAAAGTAACACTGCCGAGGGATCCCGTGGATGAGGTTGATCCCTTTAAGAAAATAAAGGTTTCCCCCATGAAACCTACCTTGAGGAAGAAATCCAGAGCTAGTAATATTAAGTTGCAGACTGTGCTCACGCTCGATGACTTCGACTTCATCATCGCAGTCATATCAGATGCTTCACAGGATATTATGCAGAACACAGAAGCCAAGAAAGCAACCATGTATGAAAAAAATGAGACAAAACTAAGAGGGGTACAACAGGCCCTTCACTCCAGTTGCACAGTATCCACTGCGCCCCTGCCATCAGAAGAACCAAAGTTGGGGGATGAACCTGCCCAACTCCACAAAATAGTTGATGTGACCGAAGCTCACCTTCGTCGAGTGCAAGAAGAGAAAGAACATGCCACAGTGGCCTTGGAGAAAGAACAATAGGAAATGGTAGAGAAATGTCAAGTTATGCAGCAAGAGAAGGATGACCTCCACACCAAGTTCGAAGAGGAGAGAGCACAGATCAACAAGAGAAATAGCAGTTTCTCGCAGAGCAGCTCGGAGTCAAAGAAGCAGTCAGCTGAGCACTTTGCTCTGTGAAAAGCTTAGAGAAAAAGGCAGAAGAACCAATGGAGCATCAAGTAACATAGCTTGCGGAAGCTATCCAGTAGCTTCAATAAAGAATCACAGACCTAGAGCTACAAACAGTACCAGGAACCCCGCTGGACGTGCGAGACCAAAGAGAAGTTATTGCCCGGAGTGTAGTTGAGACTATCAGAGCATTCACTCTGGAATGAAAATAGCTTAGTAGTATAAGTGCACAAACCTATGAGCGACTTACTGAAGACCCTGAACTAAAGGCACTAGAGTCACAACTCCAGGAGGAAAAGTAGCAAGCAACGACAGTACAAGCGCAGTTGAAGCTCTTGTCAGCAATTGAAAGGATGAAGCGATCCTAGGAACATCGCATTGTTCTACAACAGGTCCACACCATCTAGAGAAAAGTCATGGAAGTGACTCAGAGGATCCAACCAGTCCAGGATGAAGCATGTCAACTATTTCAGGAGATTGAAGGTCGAGGAGCAGAGCTAGAACAAGTAGTCACTTCAGTCGAACAACGCTTAGAGGGACCTGTCAATGAAGCATTTATCCAAGAGTTCGTCGAGCAAGAGGCTTTGGCACAACAACAGGTCGAAGCAGATCGATCCAAGCTCGAGGCTTTTCAAGCTGAGCTGCCTAGACCAGAGTGACTCAAGAAAAGTCACATGTGAGTGTTGGGGCCCTATTGGACCTTGACCAAGTTTTGAGGATCCTGGGTCATGTTTGACCTATTTTGGGACTTCGACAGGTTGTCAAAGGTGGAGCGCAAGTCGACGTGGAGATCGCGGGATCTCTTCCCCTTGTTTAGGGATTTTTGGTTTTTGGACTTATGTAACGGGTATGGGGAGGTCGGCCCATGGGTTTACCCATGTTTAGGCCCTTTTTGTAATATATAAATAGAATTATAGGCGATGTAAGAAGGGAGAGGCTTGGTACCTAGCCAAGCGCTAAGTGAAAATTGTAAATGCTTTATGCATGCTATGTTGAGAATTTGCAAAGCTAAGTGAAAGTGATTGTAAGAGACTGTGAAAAGGATTTGTGCTGTAATCTAGCTCGGGAAAGGAGGATCTAGCGAAGTGTGCTCAGATCTCCTGTCCTATGCGGAGTAGGATCTTGTGGCTATGTGCATGTAGAAGATTGACAAAAGATAATAAAAGAGAAGAAGATTTGGTGGGCGTAGCCCCAGGCTAGGGGTGAACCACGTATATCCTGTGTTGCTATGATTTGTGCGACGTATTGATGTGTTTACTTGCTTAGTGCTTTGGCATAGATGAATGATAGATAGATCTGTTGATTCTTTGTGCTTAATAATATGATTGAATTCTAGATCTAATCTATGTGAATGTGCTTAGTACTTGAATATACTAGATCTAGGTGAATATTGCGTTGATCTCTTGGTAGGATTTATCTGCGCTGTGAGTTAAGGCTAAATACTAATGATCTATAACTGCTAAGTGCTCTGTTAAGGTGTTACAATCACATATCTGTGTCCCAGCTAAGGTTGCAGACACTGGAGTCCTGCAACCACCCCTTCCTCTACCTCGGGTGCGACTGCATATGCTTCACAGGTGTTGTCGAAAGGGCCAGTAGTTAAGGTTTTGTTGGTGTGTTGAACCCTGGGTAAGCCCCTATGCCAACAAGGGTGAAGAGAGAAATCCAACAGAATAAGTCTCAAATAATGGTGCACCACAATAGATCTTGTTTGTTTTGTTTTTGTTTCCGTCCCAAGAGTTAGGTATTCAAGTGTTCTACAGACAAGGGTTTTCCCTGTGTTATAGCTCTCTGATATACGTCCAGGGTCCAATAATAGTACTTGACCCAATATCTTAGGGCACCAACTAAGGAGGCTAGACCGTGCCCTTAGTTGTACTACCCGACTACCTAGGTACTAGAGAGTATCTTCTCGAGTGTTTTTATCGGTGGCACTATAGCAGTCAAGCGACCGATCGGTTTATCTATGGAGGGATTCAAGAGATCTAGGTCGATCTGTATACAGGTGTTGTCTGATGCGCTACCACTCGAAGGGGTACCAATAGGGTTTACAAGGGTGGCCAATAGATGTGCGCTTAAGTACCACTTGTATTTCATGTGTGTACGGATCCCCGACCACGGGTTTATGTGTGTAACGATAGATCTTTGTAGCTCAAAGACGTCAGAATATGTCTCTACACTGAAGAAAATTAACCCACAGTTTTCTACTGAGGAAGGTGTTCTGATACCACTTGTAATATTCCAGATATAAAAAGTATGCAAAACATAAATAAATAGCTATAAATGACAGATGAACAACAATATAACCAGAGCAACACCACAATAATACCAAAATGATGCTAGAATAATACCAGAAAGAACACTTTGATTACTAAGATAAATTTTCACTTGCCTCTTCGAGGGGGCAACCTCCACCAGAGCAAAGCTCTATTACAATAATATCCAAGACAAAAGTTCTCATACCCTCGACTCTTATTTATACTAAATATGTTTATCAAAAGAACCATCTAGAAGAAGATCCTTCTAGAAGCAAAAGCTTCTATTAGGTCTTCTTACATTGGACTTATTCTTCCTTATTGCTAGGCTTTATTAATATTTACCTTTATTACATGGAAATATATTATTCTACCAATGTGAGGGGTTAGGTCCATAAAATTCTTAGTCAACAAACAGTCTAACGGGGGTGAGAACAGGGGGTTTTGTATGCACAGGGATATCCGTTAGGGTGCAGGACCGTTACAGGACAACTAATTGTCACAGGAAATAATTAATTGGCTAACGAATAGGAGGGGGGACAGGTGTCGTGTAGGGAGAGGATAAGTGTCGAAGAGAAAGGTGAGCGGTATTGGGAAAAAGATAAGTGGATTTCGGAGGGGGGTGGGTCAGCGGTATATGGAAATAGGAGAGGGGGGTGTGAAACGATGAGTAGTCGCCACGTTAGGTGGGACCAAGGCGAGGAAAACCACTTTTCAGACACCCCTACACCGATAAAGGTAGGTAGATAAGTTGGGGGGGGGTCGAAAGCAAGTGAGAGTCATCGATCGGGAACAAAATGATGTCGTTGAGGGATATCTGTGCGAATATTATGCGCTACAAGACAAAATGTCTTGTCAACTTTGCCACTTTGAAAAAATATGTGCCATAAAGACAAAAGTTTGCTTCTTGAAATCTTTGCATTCTAATTTATTTTTCCTATGCTAAACTGACTTATTTTCATCAACTAAGGGTGCATTTTAATGTGCAAACCCTGTTCAATTTTCTCTAAAGGGAAAAATCATCTAACCTATCCTCTATCCTATGCATCTAACTCATTATTCCAACTTAAACAATTGGATTAATTTATTCCTCTACCTAACTATTTTATCCAAGATTAAACAATTTGGCTAAAAATTAATCTCTAAACCTAACAACAAAAATTTAAAAATGTTTGATCATGATTAGACTGTAAGATTCAAACTTGTTTTTCTTTTCATGGGGTTTTTTTTTTTTTACCCTCTTTTCATTTTCATTATTTTTTTTTATCTTTTTTCTTTTTTTTTTGGAAATCATTTGCAGAATTTAATATTATTTACAATATAAAATCACTGAAAGAGAAATATGCAATCACCATATGATACTATGAAATATAGGACTCTAACAACATCATCAAGAAGCACTTGGCAAAAGGTTATGCCCTAGTGGTTGAACCAAGCATATAAAGCATATAATTGATTCCAATTTAGACAACCTCAAAATCCTGAGTTTTCACGTTAACCAATGAAAGATTTTATTTCTCCAATGCAATTATTTTTAGTGACTTTAGCTATTGGGTTATGGATTCAAACAAATTAAAAGCTAAAAAAAATTATCTCCTTGGGTGTGTAAAGCCTTTTACTCCCCAAGACAAGCAAATGTTAACTAGGAGATACGATGAGGGTGTAAACCCTTTTACTTTTCCTAGTAAAACCTCGTGAAACAAACAATTTCTAGACAAAAATGATAGACAATGGTGGTGATGTAAATCCTTATACTCTCCAATAAGTCTAGCATTTCAAACTTGTAACCAAGCTATGAAGCATCAACAATATAAAATCCTTACCTAGTCCAAGAAATGACGAGATAAACATCCTCTTACCAAGATAAATCCACCACAAATGTAAGAGAAAAGCTCCAAGAGAGGTAGCACACTACTTCTTCCACCAATAGCATGATGAAGAAACCATAACAAAATCACAAGAGATAGAGATTTCCCAAGTGCAAATTTCAGCTAGGAAGGCTTCTCACAGTGGGAGAGCTATCATCAAAATGAGATACAAATGATCTCTATTTATACAAAATGTTCTAAACATACTTTGTCCACATAATTTAGGGTAAAACATAAGATAAGGGGTCAACAACCCTAATATTTCCCCTTTACAACATAATTTATTTAATTCTTACTTTTGTACATGAAAGAAACCCTAAAACATGATGTCACCCTCCTTTTGGATAACTTTTGGCAGTTTAATTCAAGTCGTTGAGATTGGAGAAGGGAAATTGGGCTTGCAAAAGCCATCTTCCAAGGTGCTAGGACCTCTCTCCACTAAATAAAGACACCAATCCACAACAAAGTTCCAAGTGCACATCACCACAACAACCTAGCCCATGTGTGACATCAAGCTCCAAGAAGGTGATGTTTTTCCTCTTTCAAGCAAATCGTTTGGCATGTAGGGGCTGGGTAAGATCATCCAAGGTGTCCTATAGGCCTCCAAAAGGCATGTCTCTGTGATCCAACATGTGGGCCCTTGACATCCAACCAATGGTATTCAAGCCCCATGGAAGCCCAAGATAGGCTTGTTCCTCCAAAACTGTCCACTAGCTGGGTCCTGCAAAAACAAATGGATACGTCATCTAAGGATCTCAAGTCAAAGCATCACGATGAGTAAATAAAATCAATAAAAGAGTCATCTAAGCATGTATATCCAAACTAACTCATCAAAATAAACCAATTCTCAAATACCCTATGCAATTTTCCAAGTTGAGGTTGGGAGGGTTGACAAAATGACCTATTGGGTGAATCACACCTCAAGTTTAGCGGTTTTTCCCTATGGGGCCTCCTTTTAAGTCATGTGGATAAGGTATCATGGATAAGGGGAACAATTTTGGACATGACATTCATGACATACAAGGGGTTGTAGTGTCCCACTTATGGGTGCCTTTGTAGAGGGTGTGTTGCACCTTCGTTTTCAATGCAACCTTTTTCCAATCCCATTTATTGCCTTTAATTATTTTAGGATGTTTCCATGTTGAAGCCAAGGTGGGGCTTCTACCTAAGAAATAAAAAAAATTCCCACCTTGACTCTACCATGGTCACATCATGCTTCCCCAAGTTGGAAACATGTGTGGGGATTCTACCTAAGTAATAAAATCAGTGCCCACACATGACCCTCCCTGGTTGGAATTTATTAATAGTTATTCTTTCACGTGTCCCATCAATTTTTATGAGAGACATTTCATTGTCCTAATGATCCCTAGAGGATCATCTATAAGGTTAATGGTTTGGATTTTATATTTTTCCAGCTACAAGCCTCTGGGCCTTCAACCCCTTCTTCCCATGAAACGAGGGACAACCCCCTCTTGGGTCAATACACCCGAAAATCCCAAAACATGAGGATATGAGGGGATGAATTGTGGAAAGTGACAAGTATGGTCAGGAATGGAATGATGACTCGTCAAGAGGACCTCCCAATAGCAGCCCTATCCCTAAGTGTGACCCCCTTATTAGGGCACAATGTCAACCACCAAAGTGAAACAGGGAAAAGATCATAATGTCCAAGAAAACATCACATAATCAAAAGCGGTAATAGATGCAACACATGTAAATGCCTCAAATATTGAAATGACACTCACCATAATACTTGACTTGTACCTCATGGAGTAGGACCCAATGTCTTCCGGAGGCCAGCTGATGCGGTGGATGTCGTCATGATTAACCTAGAGTTGTGGTGGTGAGGTGGGTCTCTGTGTATGCAAGTGGACACTTCTAGTCAAGTTGTCTCTCAATACTCCATGTATGCAACTTGAGGGTCTCGAGACATCATCTCCTTAGTTATCCCTAGAAGTTGGGGATGACACTGCTTAGTGAGATGGACCCAGATGAAGATGAAAATTTTAAAATAAGTCCAAAAAGAGACATGATTATACCAAGTTGCGATTTTGGCCCAATTCCAAAGGGTTTGGAGTGGAGTTTCCAAAACAAAGCAAAATCCATTATTACATGCCACTTTTGGGGGATTTTTTAAATCTTTGGAGTAGGAAAAGGGACCCCAGATCACTAACATGGAAAATTTTATTTACTTGACATTTTACTTCCTCGACTAGTTGGATAACTTTGTCTTAGTAAAGTTTTCACAATTGCTATGTTTTGGAGATAGCAATTATTTGCTAAAAAATTTATGGAGAAAATGCAAAAAGGGCGAAGTTGAAAAATCCAGATTGATGTAGAATTTGAAGGAAACATCATATTACCAATCAGAAAGATGTCAAGTACTCAATATTAGGAATACTAACAATGCCCAATATAAAAAAAATATTATTATTCTCCAAATTTTCTTCTACAAGGGGCAAATGTTGGCTTCTGAACCAAATTGTAGTAGTCAAAAGGGGCACAATCGAGTAGAAATGGCAGATTTAGAAAGTCATAACTTCTAGCTCAGAAATCAAAATGAGGCATAAATATAGTCATTGGAAAAACAATCTAGGGGATATTAGATTTGAAAGCTCAAAATTTTGGTTAGTGTATCAATGTTCTTCAAAAATCGAGGCAAAGGACATGTAGCTGAAATAATGACAATTTTACAATATGCATAATTCTAATAGTATTTGATGCGTGCACATTTTTGCATAGCTAGAGGCATATGAAGAATAGATCTCATTCCTAAATGAGGACTAGAGAGATGGATGATGGATAAGGACCTTATATCAATGAGGGTGATATTAGAGGTTTACATATCAACCTGGGAAATGTAGAAATTCAATCCAGTTTACATAGAAATGGGGTGGAACTGGTGGAGACTATGAGAATATTGCAGGAAGAAGTGTAGAGATACAAAGAAGACAATTAAAGGTTGATAAGAGCTTAAGAGGAGATTAATCAAATCAATACTCAACTACTACAGAGTCTAGATAACTTGCAAAGACAAATCCATAAAGATTCTAGCACAAAACATGTAGCTAGTGTAAGACATGGAATAGCCTAAGTGTGTCCCCTATCAAACATCAAAGTAGGAGGCCTAAGTTGGATATTTTGTAAGGAGAGATCAGGAAGCTCAAGCCACAAACTTTTGATGGAGAGCATAGGAAGGGTGAAGATGTCGAAGTCTGGTTGTTGGGCATGAGAAAATATTTTTAGTTGCACGATTATTCATCGAATATAGAACCAAGAAATGCCATATATCATCTTCAGAGGAAGGATTCCATGCGGTGGAACAACTCAAGCAGGTCAAGCATATTGAGGAAAAGAGAATTTCTTAGAAACGGTTCAAGAAATACTTACAGTTTTGGTACTTATAAAAACACTACTATGACAAGAAGATGCAACAATTTTTCAAGCTCAAGCTAGGAAGCATGACCATGGAGGGTTATACGAGAAAATTTTTAGAGATTCTAAGGTATGTAGATTTCATAAAGGATGAGAAGGTGAAAATCCATAGGTTCTTGATTGGGTTACCATCAGTTTACAAGGATAAAATCCAATTTTATGAGCCTAATACCTTGGAAGAAGTCATGAGGAAGGCTAAATATTTGTATGAGTAGAAAAAGGGGAGGCCAACTTTTCAAAAGTCTTGGGATGATAAGAAGAAAGGACAGAAAGATTATAGGAAGAAAGGATACAATTTGTCTTTCATCAGGAACATATCTCAAGCATATCAGCAAGGGAAATCAACACAAGGTGAACCTAAAATGACATATCACTTAGGGAAGAGACCAAGATAACGACCCATAAAATGTTCGGAATGCAAAGGAGACCACATGTATAAATATTGTCCTCACAAAGGAGTTAAGATCAGGACTGTGCATAACATCCATGAAGATGATACGGTGGAGGACGTGGGTAGGATCATGCCAAAGATTTATGCATCCTTGGACAACAGACAAGCAAACTACCAATCCCACATGATTGAGGTAGAAGGTAAGATTGATAATCATCCCATAGCCATTTTTATTGATTATGGACCTAGTAATAGCTATCTAGATCCAAATCTAGTTGAAAGGTTCAAATTGAAGAGATGTAAGCATGAAAAGTATTGGTTGTTCATCTAGCTATTGGAACCAAGATAAGAATCAATGATATTGCCAAGGATTTTCCAATGAATATGAATGGAATCAACACTAAGGCAAATGTGAACATTATACCTCTTGGGTCATATGATTGCTTAATTGGTATCGATTGGTTGGACAAGCATTGTGATATCCTAGATTTCTACAACAAGGACTTCATGTGCCTTGATGAGAAGAGAATTCAAGGATAGTGCAAGGTATTCTAAGACCTATATCCATCAATGATATTTCAACATTGTAGCTAAGAAGAAGTTTTAGGAAAGGGTGTAAGATATATGCATCCCATATGGAAGAGCCAACAAAGGATAAGGATATAAATCTCTAATATTATCCAGTCTTGAAGGAATATGAAGATGTGTTTGTGGAATTTCCAGGATTGCCACCAAAGAGAGACATTGACTTCTATATTGACTTAATTCTTGGAGACGCCCCAACGTCCAAAAATCCTTACAAAATGAGCAAATCAGAGCAGAAAGAGTTGTAGGTGTTGCTAGAAGAATTGTTGAAGAAGGGGTACTTATGCTTGAGTGTCTCACCTTGGGGTGCCCCAGTGATTTTTGTGAAAAAAATGGATAGAACCTTGAGGTTGTGTATTGACTTTAGATAGTTAAATAATTTACAGTGGAGAATAGGTATCCTCTATGGTAGATTGATGATATTTTTGATCAACTAAAAGGAGAAAGAATATTTTCCAAGATTGAATTGAGGTCAAGTTACCATCAAGTGAGAATCCAAGAAGAAGACATGAGCGAAATGACCTTCTAGACAAGGTATGGCCATTATGGTGGTTTCGTTTGTCTTGACAAATGCACCAGCTAATTTTATGTGTTTGTTGAATGGAGTGTTTAGAGATTACCTGGAAAAACTTCTCATTGTATTGTTGGATGATATTCTTATCTACTCCAAGATAGAGGAGGGGCACAAGAAACATTTGAGGATGGTGCTACAAGTGTTGAGAGAGCACCAATTAAATGCCAAGTTAAACAAGTGCACTTTTTATCAAAGGAAAATCCATTATTTGGACCACATTGTCTCAGAGGAGGGTACTAATGGACCCAAAGAAGATTGAGGCAATCAAGGGGTGGCCTAGACCAAAGAATGTTTAAGAAGTAAGATCATTTATGAGTTTATTTGGATACTATAGGAAATTCATTGAAGGTTTCTCCAAGGTTTCATATTCAATCACTTCACAACAAAAGAAAGGAACAAAGTTTGAATGGATTGCCAAGTGTGAGGAGAGTTTCTAGCACTTGAAGGAACTACTAACTAGTGCACCTATTTTGAAGGCTGTAGATCCATATGAGGATTTTGTTGTGTGTACACATGCATGTAAGGAAACTCTTAGTGGAGTCCTTACAAAATATGGGCATGTCATATGTTACGAATCGAGGAAGTTGAAATAACATGAGAGAAAGTATGTCACACATAACTTAGAGTTGGTTTCCATAGTTCATGCCTTAAAAATGTGGAGGTATTATTTCATGGGAAGAAAATTTTAGTTGAGGATAGATCGTAGTGGTCTAAACTACTTGTTTGAGTAGCCAACACTAAATGCCAGGAAAAATAGATGGTTGGAATTGCTGAGCGAATATGAGTTCAACATCAAGCACATCAAGGGTAAAGAGAATAAGTGATCGATGCAATCAATAGAAGGGTGCATGAAACACATGCTACAACCATTAACATGTGTTGTTTAGATTTGAAAAGTATAATTATGGAAGTTGTGACATGAGACCAACATTATACACAAGTTAAAGAAGGCTTACAATAGGGAAATGTACCATTGAAACTTAAAGACTACAGGATGGGAGATGATGGTTCCCTATTGTTTAAGAACAAGGTTTAAGTTCCTAATTCTCCATAATTGAGAAATTTGGTGTTGAAAGAGATGCATAATGTGCCATATGCTAGAAATCCAGGGTACTCGAAGATAATTTCAGCTGTAAGGGGCTAGTATTTCTGGCTTGGAATGAAGAAAGATGATGTTCATTACATAGCCAAATGCATGGAATGTTAGAAGGTAAAGACTAAGCATGAGCATCCAACAAGGTTGTTACAACCATTTCTCATTCCTGAATGGAAGTGGGAAGTAGTTACAATAGACTTCATAACTAAACTACCCAGAACAACAAGACAACATGATTCCATCATGGTAGTGGTGGACAAGTTTACAAAGGTGACACATTTTTATTCTAGTCAAGATGACTCACTAAGAAACCGACATTGCATAAATTTATATGAAATAAATTGCCAGGTTACATGATGTTCCTAAGGCAATAGTGTCAGACAGAGATCCCAAGTTTACTTTCAATTTTTGGAAGGGGTTGTTTAAGGGGTTTGGGACTAATATGAATTTTAGCACAACATGTAATCTAGAGTATGATGGGAAAACAAAGAGGATCAACCAGATAATTGAATATATGTTCAGAATGTTTGTAATGCACAAGCTAATTTCAAGGTGGGAGGACTAAATTCATCTAGTTGAGTTCACTTATAACAATGGGTTTCATTCATCATTGAAGATGACCCCATTTGAAGCCTTGTATGGCAGTAAATGCAACATGCCAGTGAGTTGGGATAACCTAGTAGACAAAGTTGTTATTGGGCCATAATTTCTAAGGGAAATGCAAGAGAACATGGTTAAGATCAGGTAGAATTTAAATGTTGCACAAGACAGGAAAACGAGTTATGCAACCAAAGGTAGAACACATAGGAAATTCAAAGTGGGCGAGCATGTGTTTTTAAAAGTAAAGGCTATAGGGAGCTCAATGAGATTGGTAATTTTCCCAAAGTTATAAGCAAGATATTGTGGGCCATTCAAAGTTCTAGAGAGGATAGGCACAATTGAATCCATGATTTCATTTCTTGTATCCATGAGGATCCATAATGTGTTTCATGTGTCTCTATAGAAGAAGTATGTGCCCGATCCAAACCAAGTGATTGATTGGAATGTGATCTAAGTGGAGCACAAAGGGGAATTTCGAGTGGAGCCATTGCACATCCTAGAATGGAAAGTCAAGGTGCTCAATAACAAAGCCATCAACCTAATAGAGGACTAGTGGACCTACTATGGTCCTGAATATTCCACGTGGGAGCATGAGGAGGCCATGCAAGAGGAGTACCCACAATTTTTTGTAAATTTTGAAGAAAAGTGAATGTACATTTGTTTTTGAGTGTACAAAGACTCCATTTTGGAAGTTGGATTTCCTGAAGCCACAACTCAAAGACTTCATGTACGACCTGTGCTAGAGCCTTATAAGGGAAGTGGGACACCCTAAGGGATTTCAATGTAGAGAAGGAGGTACACTTCCTTGGGTTGTGCAGGTTGAGAGAAATGAGAGATTGTTTTGGAATTGATGTAGGCCTCATTAAATTATGAAAGTATCGAGAACAATACTATGAGTTTTTGTATGTATGAACATGTACACTTGTATGGTGATGTGCACCAAGGACGGTGCAAATCATAGGGGGAGGGGAATATGACATCCTTATTTTTAATCCCCAAACTAGTGATGTATAATGTAAATACGATGTATGGTCATGGGCCAAGCAATGTAATATGCCATCATTGTATATAAAAAAAGAATAAAATAAAATTCATTGATTGCATACAGACATCGATGAAGTCATGGGGACTAAGTTTCCACAACAGAGGGGGTCCAGGGGGGGATTATTCATGCCTATAAATCCCAAGCCACCGTTCTCAATTATTGTGTATGAACCTTTTATTTTCCTTCTTGAATAGAAACAAAATCCAAATCATTGAATGCATGTAAGAGGATTGGAGGGAAAAGTCATCTCATAGAGTTATTGAAAGCATGGGCCTAAGTACAATCAACTTTGGGAAATGTGAGAGTCAACATGAATGGGAGAAAAGAAAATTTGAATAGGGAGAGAAGGAATTTTTTACAGTTGGTTAGAAGAAAGAAAAAATGTCTAGAGTGTTGGGAGATAGAAAGCAACCACAATGGGTTTTGAGGGTAGTTACTTGGAGCTAGTAAATGCAGGAAGAATTAGGTTGTAGGCCTGTAAGAGAAATTTCTATGGAAGGAAATTTACCAAAGTGAGCAAGTGAGTTGGTGATTTAATCTCTAACAACACTTGGTATGTTATAATACCATGTCGATATTCACTCTCTACTCAACACCCGACAATTAGCTCAAAATAAAATCACTTTATCTACTAAAAGCATAGTTGATTAATCAACTAAACATGTTGCAGAAGCATAAACTAGGAAAC
>JZKD02S1675510.1:43709-63552 GCA_000966675.3 Picea glauca | reverse complement strand
GAAAATTTATGACAAGGAAGGATGACATGACCATGATGAGAATTTATGACCTTGGATGAGTGGAGGGAGTAGTAATGACACCTAGACACACCAATGACAATTTTACAACCAAGATGTGTCAAATTTTATTTGATAAGTTTATTTTGAAAATATAACAATTTGACCTAATAACCCTATCAATCACATGAAAGAGTAAATTTGATCACTGGTGACTGACATAACTGACAGATACTAACAAAAGGCTTGGTTTGTACTGGTAGGCATGGTGAACAGGAGAATTGTTATTGCCTGTCATTAATATGTAACAATTCAAACAATTGATACTCTTTTCATAAGCTTGGAATACAGATGACAATAAGTATTTAGCAGTTGTAATCACTCTGTATTTGTCACAAAGAGTAGTTAAGTATAAGCAGTCTTCTATAGAATAAACATAAAAATGCACAGGATCTTATAAAACACACAATGATGTCAGCAATATATAATTTAGCATACCAATACAAACAACTGCCGATATAATATCCCAAGACTTTGTAAAAAGATAGTATGACAGAATTTTGATAGAAATCCTACGTCCTCTTCTCATGGGTTTGTTATACAAATGGGCAATGCTTAGCATTTTTTTGCTCAGGAAAACTCCCCCCGGACTGAATATATGGCACGTCCTCATGCCATGAATTAGCAATAAGCTTCTTGGTCTTTTTTCCCGATGAGGTTGCAGGGGTATCAACAAGTTTCTCTGATAAAAGAATAGCTTGAGCATGAGGGTTTGGGTGGAGTAATAGTCCCTAGATCAAGAATCTTCTTGCTAGTCTTGATTGTAAGATGAGGGTTTGCAAATTAGTAAATGAACTCATCCCACGTTTTCTCCCGTTTTTCCAACTTAGCTAAGACAAGTAGTTTGATAAGTTTGTGGTGAAATAGGTTGTTACGTGGATTGGTTACATCCTTCTTCACTTGGGAAGACATCTTCTCTAGACTCTTCAAGAAGTAAAAGGGAAAGTTACAATGACTTATTGAACTGAAAGTGAGATAATAATCGAAATTGGTAGGCTTTAAAGATGGAATATCTACCTTCACTTGTAATCAATCTGGTTATGACTATGAGAGGGTTGATTAGCTCCTATTTTATCCATTCTTTGGAGTATCCCTTAGCTCCACAGATGTTCTGAAATTCAGTTTTGAAAACCCTATTATAGCTTGCTCTTGGCAACTGGTGGTGGTTAAATCAACGGTCTCCAACTCTTGGGATCTTTGTGGCTGAGGTAATTGATTCCTCAGAGGCCACGAACATAGTGAATAGGAGTTGAGGCAGG
This sequence comes from Picea glauca, assembly GCA_000966675.3. Taxonomy (NCBI): domain Eukaryota; kingdom Viridiplantae; phylum Streptophyta; class Pinopsida; order Pinales; family Pinaceae; genus Picea; species Picea glauca. The sequence goes on along the minus strand of JZKD02S1675510.1, from coordinate 62,236 downwards.
CTAAGAGTGTTCCATTGTTGTTGATTTTGCCACCATGCTCACTCAATTCTCTTGCATAGAACATGTAATGTCAAACCCACAATGAACAACATGTAACAAAAATGTAATGTCAAACCTACCATGAACAGCCTGTAACAAAAATAAACCAACGGAGTGGTTTGTTAAGGACATATACAACAATTTATAGCACACATGAGTTTAACACTTCAAGATAAATGACTGTTGATGTAATAACCTGTATCATGAAAGTAATACAAAATTTTTACAAAGATTTACTTCTTTAGGCAATGATCATTTGTCAACTCATGAACCCCTCCCCCACACCTAAGTATTGTGACACCTCACAATCAAAAGTATAGGAAACCAGTCAGTATCCCCCAATAGCCGAAGATTTATAGTATGTCAAGTGTAAAGACACAATTTCACATATTGGTATGATGAGACGGTTAGAAGATGGCCCCACCTATAGGATAAGAGATCCTATATATAGATAAGAAGAGGTAGGCAAGAGATTTTCAAGATACTCTCAGAGTTAGTTCCCAATGGCAAGTTTATGGAGTTCATTAACCTTAGCTTAACCATACATACTTCATGTCAGCTTTGTCTACAAGTAATGGCGTACATCAGGACAAGTTTAAATTTATTATTTATTTTTGGCAGATTACCATTCTCGCTAGGTAGAATGCCCCGTTGCCAGCAAGCATGTTCAGTACTCTGGCGGGTTTACCTAGTCATACCACAAGCCTATACCCGCTACTAGCATACCAGTTCAGTATCCTGACGGGTTAGCCTCTTAAACCCTTAGAGACTGGCCTTCCATCCTTTAAGATTTTAGTATAAGATTGCTTATGCAAGAAGATGGGGGGACAACTCTGAAAACAACTTTTTATTTCTCTCTTTTTTCAATTGGGATGGTATTTATGTTAGAGGATGACTTTCCGTTATATTACTTAGTGATTTCCCTGATGTAAGGGGTACTTAAGCGGACATGGCCTATCTAAAGATATGATATAATCAAGCTATTTAGTGTGTAGTGGATGGTCCCATTGAGAAAGAACAAAAAGGTATCTCTAGGCTCAACTTGCTTTCTTCCTTTGTAGTTATTGTGATGTTTCCATGACTAACTGCTAATTAGACCTCCTTGTTACTCTTTGATAAAGACACTTGACTCACTTACTCAGGTTTCTTGGAAAAACTGTACGAGAGACCTCTAAGCTTGATGGTTACTGTGTCACTTCCTTATATGGTGGTGAAGGGTCAAGAGCAACTGTTATTTAATATGCCTTGAGAAAAAGAAGATGAAAGTTTTTGCAAAAATATGACTAATTACAGCAAGTCATTATTCATTTGAAGCTTAGCAGACAACAAGGTTCAAGTATAACAATGTTTTGAAGAAAAAATTCTTCTTTTATATCTCCTTGAAACTATCTACTCCTGGTGAAATAAATACCTACAGAGATCTCTAAAACTGTTTACAAAAATGACACTCTAAAATATAATAAACTAATGAGATCAATGAGATCAAGTCATAGGAACATGTATCTCATAGTTCTTAAAAAAAATGTAAAATGAGGTTGCATTAGACTCTAATCTAAACTAACAATATGCAGCTTTTATTTACTATCCTACCGTACCTAAAAAGAAAGGGAAAATATTTATTCAAGTGTAATAACTCTTCCAATGTAACCATGTGCGGAGCAAGATAAGAAAAATACTCATATCCATGTATGAAAAAGTTACCGCAGTGATTACCTGGATATGAAGAACCAACCAACCTACTTGTTTTGGCATCAGAAGGTGTTGAAGAAGAGAATAGTATTGTGGCCTGATGACCTCTTGAAACCAAATTTCAATGTAATCTTGATGTTCATTAACAGTAATTTCTATGCTCTCCTTCATCATGCTATGCAAATCCTCTTCTTCTTGATGATTGATTTCTAAAGTACATAAAGGATCTGTTGAGATGGATGTTGAGAACTCCTTAATTTTAGGTCTTAATGATTGCTCTCCATTGGATGTAGTCCATAAATATTCAGCTTCCTTCACATTTTGGCAAGGAAAATCATTTTGTAGCTCATAGGACCTTGATTCTTCTAATATTTTTAGAGAGGTAGATACACTTTTGGCTACTGCCAAAATACGTTCTTCTTGAAAAGAAGAAATCCCAGTTGTTGCTAGAATTTGAGAGAGTTCTTCCAAACTAATGGTCATCTTCGAATTCATTCTCCTAGTGGTTGTAAGGAAACAAATATTGTGTTGTTTGGTTCTGCGGAAGGCTCGAGTGGTCTTTCCTCCTTTCCTAATATGATTGATGCTTCAATTTCTTGTTCTATAGTGCTCCTTGTGTTAGTCTCTTCAAAGGATATTTTAGCTCTTTGAGTTGAGCTAGCTTCTGTTTTTCAGTATCGCTCTGCGGATTTTATAAGCGGAACGTTCCTTCCCCCAAAGAGATCGGAAGGAACCTTGGTTGAAAGGTCAGATTTTGATTTAATGTATCTACCTTGTGGGTCTCTAGGCCTATTCATGAAAGAAATCAAAAACAAAAAGAAAAAGCTACCATTTGGTTTCTAGTTCTATTCATGAAAGTAAACAAAAACAAAAATAAAAACTACCATTGGGTTTGGGGGAACCTGCTATAGCAGATGTGCAGGTTCTTACCTCTCGTCTTAAAGTTCCCCCGCCACCAAGCTAATGCTAAGGTCTAATGATGATCTATTTCCTAACTACTTCTTACCTTGAGACAACTCCCCGACAACAGCGCCAAAAATGATGGGTGTTCTATATTCACTAAAAACCCTCCATTAAATTGTCAACCCAGGGTAAGTAAACTTAGAGTTGTAGAAAAATATATGCCAAAGGTAGAAGGCTGGTAGGAGTATAGTCTAACTAAGAAAGGCAGATATCTAAGGCTAATCTACTCAAGCAAAGCTATACAATGAACAAACCCTACTAAGCAAATTGAAACTATGTGACCTAAGTACTTTTGTGCCAAGGATTGATGGATAGTTCCTAAGAAAGCAAGTAAAACCCTATGTAAAGCAAACTAGTTTAACAATAAGCAAAAGCAAACTACTAAGCATAATAAGCAAATGACAAAAGCAAACTTCTTCAACTTTCCAACCTACATTCAATGAGAAACTACCCTATGAAAGCAAATAAATAAGCAAGTAAGCAAAAACACCTATCTAACCTATTAAAGCAAATAGACAAGTAAGCAAAGACACCTAACTAACCTACTAAATAAAAAGACAAGTAAGCAAAGGCACCTAACTAACCTACTAAAGCAAAAGACAAGCAAAGGCACCTAACTAACCTACTAAAGAAAAAGACAAGAAAGAAAAGGCAACTAACTACTGCAATTAAAACTTCTCATTGAACAACTATCTAGCCTAAGAGGCAAGTGAACTAAAAGCCTAATGCAAAACTATTTCTAATGCGTGAAAGGAAATCTAAATGCTCAATGTAATGCATGAAAGGAAATCTATTCTATTGAAACCAATAAATATTAACAACTAATTATTGATCTATGATAAGAAAACTACTATCTAATCTATCAAAGCAAAGTCTATCTATCCTATAGTAGCAATAAAACTATTTTCTAAGCCATGACAGCAAGAAACTATCTCTTCTATGAAAACAAGAAACGGTTTTCTAATCTATGAAATTCAAATGCATTCTATACTAATATAAGCAAACTTATACTATACTAAATTCAATCATTAACTACAACTTGAAATTGCAATCTAAATCTAAGCAAGAAATTACATAACATAAACTAAACTAGCTCTATCTTAACAATTCAAAATGTAATAAGGAAAATGCTTAAAAGAGAAATTAAAGCATGACAAAGTAAACTAATGAATAAAGTAATCAACAACTAATTAAGCAAAATCTAATTAACAATTGAATAGGCAATAAAAATTGAAACTAACCCTATCCATCCCCCAAAGCCTTGGTTAAAGAAAACATAAACTAAAACTTTGTTCTACTATGTTTTAATTCTTATTTTAAATCAAATTTCAAAAGCATGAATAAAACGTAATCTAATATCTACTTTCACATAGGGTTAGTAGATGAATTTGCAAATTTGTCTCTAATCTACGAGATTAATGCATTCTAACACACTCCGTCATTCTAACCTGCAAAAGGGAATCAAAACAATTTAAACTACAACAACAAACTAATTAATAAACTGATAATGCATGTACAGGAAATAAAGAGACAAATAAATCATAAAATGCATGAACAACACACACAGAGTTACCAGACTGTTGGTGGGCCCCCCAGCAAGTCATGGTCACTCTCTAAAAGCACACCACGAACTCAGCAAGTTGAATTCACCATAAAAACCCAAAAACGCAGTTCTGGCATAATCTGGCACTGTAAAAACTCAAAATAGAGAAAAAAATGAATTTGTCTCTAATACATTGGCTCTTCTACTTGGTTAACAATCTGATGACCATCCTATCAGTATTTATAAGCTTACAACCCAATTGGTCGACCACAGGAGGGTCGAACCACTTCTAATTTCGGAAAAATACCATAAATTATGCCCTAACTGACAAAACGGAGCAAGCCAATAATCGCCTTCTTTGGACAACTGAAATCGAGTTGTCTTGAGCTTAGTAGCTGGAGGGGACAATCATGAAGAAAATCCATGTGCTTGATTTGTCCATCACTGGCCGCTCATAACCGCCAACATACCTTGCATTTTTGTGCAATACTGGGTGTTGGAACGAGTGCCAAATCGGGCACCAGAACGAGTGCCAGATCGGGTACCGGAAACGAGTGCCAGATCGGGTACCGGAAACGAGTGCTGGAACGAGTGTCGGATCAAGTGTTGGAACTGGAAACATGGTGCGTTTTGCCCTGTAACAGCAGAAAAACATGAATTAACTCTTGGAAATCATAGAACATGATGACTTAAACTTCATTAAAATCATTAAACATGAATTACACGTACCTTATGCCGATCATACCATTTTATCATCAAATTCTTCAAAAATATCCTTCAAAAGATGAAAAACACATATATACATATGGCAAAAGTGTATAATAATCGTCATGAAAATGATCATATCTCGACCCCTACAATAATGTCCAAACTTGTGACATGCAAAGAACTTGACTTTGCTCATGTCCTTCTTCTTCTTTCCATCTTGAGTGATAGAGTCTCCACTGTAAATCTTCCTGAACTTGCCCTTCCTTGGATGGCTGGCTAGAGCAAGGTTCTCATCATGGATACTCTTCAATCCATCCCTGGACTCTAACCGAGTCTCCTCTTAAACACAATCAGTCCACAGTCTATCAAATCCTGGCATTGTCTCTTGTGCATAGATCCCCTACACAAAAGGTTCCCAAGACTTGGGAACACTTCTCAACACTGCATTCACCAACTTTGCATCTTGTACTATCCTGCTAATGGTTGCAAGTTGATCTCGGATCTATGTAATATTCATAAGATAGTTCACAACCATGTCTTCATTGGACATCTTGACAAGTTGAATTTGGTGCTTCAAATGTAGCAACCTATCTGTATTATAGTCTTGGTATAGACTCACCAAAGCATCATACATTTCCTTGGAAATTTTCTTCTCAACAATGTGTGGTATCAAGTGATCCTTTACAGATTCTAGCAACACCTGCTTGTCCTTCACTTCCTTTTTCTTGTGAGATTCCAATTCTTGTAGATCATTAGGACTTGCAACCATAGCCTCAACATACTCTTTGAGGTCATTCTCCTCCAATAGAAGAAGAACCCTTGCCTTCCACGCCTGGAAGTTGGTTTCCCCTTCCAATATGTCCTCAATCTTCAATGTGTTCACCATTGTGTCTCAAAGGATGACTCTCTATATACTTCAAATCCTCGGCTCCAAGATCTAATCCGATAACCCTTTGTCGAAACTACCCATGTATTATCTTGTGCAGCCTTATATGTGACTGTCAACATTGTGACTCGAGTATGTATGCAACTATCACCATTGTGACCCGTGTATGTACACGACTATCACCATTGTGACCCGCGTACACCTATGTAAACTTGCAAAAACCCTATTCTGCCTCAATTTTGTACCTTCCTTGAAAATTTTCCTTTGATTTCTGCCTCTTGGTTATAGATCTTCTTATAGCTGCTGAGATATGTGCTCTTATTTTCCTTCCTTCAAGGCCCTAACTCTCTTACCATGTTGATTTAATCTCTAACAACCCTTGGTATGTTATAATAACATGTTGATAATCATTCTCTAATCAACACCCGACAGTTAGCTCAAAATAAAATCACTTTATCTTCTAAAATCACAACTAAGTAATCAACTAAACATGCAGCAGAAGCATAAACTAGGAAACCAAAATACCGCACACAAGACACCGATATTTTTGGGTAAACTACCCCTTGAAAAACCTTGAAGGGAAAACTAGTTCCAATATGATTTTATTAAGATCAAATCAGGGCTCCTGTAGCAGGGAAAATGGCCCATTAAGAGAATATACATTGCAGACAAACTAGTCAATGTCTGTGTTTTTGTATGACCCTGTACCAGCACGTTCCTCAAGGTGTACGCAAATGTCCTTCAACAAACCCACATACGTATGCAACTGTCTCCATTGTGGAACATCATTGCAACATTGAAGTCCTGATAGGCTGGTAGATGATGCCATGTCAAAGCCACATCAGCGCCACATGCCATGCTATGACAGTGCCACATCAATCAGTAGATGCAGAAGGATTCCACGTGGAACCCACGTTAGTGCCAGGTCATATCGAATACCAGATCGAAGCAGATAGTTGATGTACAATGTTAAAGTTATGCGGGCATGATGGCCCGGTAGACCCAGTGGACCCAATGGTTGGAACATAGAGAGACAAGGTTCCATACTAGAAATCAGAAGATCGAAAGAGCACAATGTTAGTGCAAAAATCTCGGTGTCCCAATAGGCTAGTAGACCGAGTAAATGGAACTCTGCGAGACAAGGTTCCATACTAGATCGAATGACTAAGTGAAAGGGAAGTGTTAAAGTATCAAGGGCCCATTAGGGCGGTGGCGATGCCATGAAAACAACCACATCATATCCATGTGTCGAGTCATGAACTAGTGTTTAGTCGGCATGGTGTACAAAAAAGAGCCGAAGGAAGTGATGACGTCATAGCCACATTAACATAGCCACATCAATGTCACGTGCCATGCTATGATAGTGCCATGTCAGTCAGTAGATGCAGAAGGAGTCCACATAAAACCCATGTCATATCGGATACCGGATCAGAGAAGATAGTTGAAGTACAATGTTAAAGTTTTGCGGGCACAATGGCCCGGTAGGCCGGTGGCCCAGTAGACCCGGTGGTTGGAACATAGAGCGATGAGGTTTCATACCAGAAATCAAAAGATCAGAAGAGCACAATGTCAATACAGAAGTCCCAATAGACAGAACTTTGTGAGTCAAGATTCCATATCAGATCATATGAATGAGTGAAAGGCAGTGTTAAAGTGTCAAAGGCCCAATATGCGAGTGGGTCGGTGGTGATTCCATTTCAACACCGCGACAACATCCATAAAGAAACCACATTAGAGCCACGTGTCAAGTCTTGAACTAATATTGATTCAACATGTTGTACAGACAAGAGATGGAGGAAGTGATGACTTCATAGCCACATAAGTGCCATGTTATCCAGATCAAATGGAAGTGGTCCGCATGGAGATGACATCATCTGCCACATCAACATACTGACAGATCAAATATTCGACGATTGGAGGAGCACTGTAGTGTTGAAGTTCAGGGGGGGGGGGGCGATGTCCTGATGGGTCGATTAATCGATGACGTGGTTGTGCAAAGCAAGGTTCCATATCAGATACTAGAAGGTTGGAGGAGGGATGCAGGGATCAACGATCGAGATTTAATTGAGGAGATGATCAAATAGTTGATGATTGTCAGGGTCATGGCATTTTCTGGTGAGCGAGAGTAGATCAATGGCCACGATCTATTCCATGATGCATCGAATGATTATTCATCACTAAGGACTAGTGAACGACATCACGTGTAATAGAAGGGAACTAAGACCATTTTCAAATATTTTTTTGTATAGCCCGACTATTAAGGAATAATTGAGGGAGTATCTTGAATTGACCTATTGAGCACAAATATTTTTGGTATGTGGAGAAATTCATGGAAGCATGGAGTGTATAAATAATAGTGCCATGAGTGTTTTGAAGAAGTGTGAGTGAGTTTGAAAATATGAAGATGTGAAGCTCTGAGGATCTAAGGTATAAGGATGCAAGAGAATGAAACATAGAGAGAAATGTGATCATCTAAGGGTGGTTGGGAGATGCAAGGTCAAAATGAATATTTGAAGTCATGCAGATTGTGAACTAATGAAGAGTGTTGTGACAACAAAGACAAAGTAGTAGATTTGTGCAGGTGAAGGCTTGAAGTAAAGAGGTGATTCAATATTGTTGACAGTTTGAGAAAATTGGTGTCTTTGATAGGTTGGTCCCTACATCTTGTTGATTTGGTGCTCAAGTAAGGGGATTGGTGTCTCCTGCAGGTTGGTGCCTACAAATATTGTAGCTTTAGGTTGGTGCCTGCAAGCATTGTTGATTTGGTGCTCATCTAAGGGGATTGTTGCCTCCTACAAGTTAGTGCATGCAAATATTGCAACTGTAGGTAGGCGCCTACATGCATTTCTAAGTTGGTGCTCAACTGAGGGGATTGGTGTCTCCTGCAGGTTGGTGCCTACAAATATACTAGTTGTACATTGGTGCCTATAGGCATTGTCGAGTTGGTTCTCATTTGAGGAGATTCGTGTCTCCTACAGGATGGTGCCTGCGAATATTGTAACAGTGGGTTGATGCCTACACACTTTTATAAAGATATATTTTGTGGTTTTCTCCCATTTGGGTTTCCACGTTAAATATCTGTGTATTGTGGATTGTATGGTTGTATATATATTTATCATTAACTGCTTATGGTTGGTAGAGTATTAAATTGATAAATATTGTAAGTAACGAAAAAGAAGTCTTATATTGATTCACACCCCCTCTCAGAATAAGTAAGTGTGCCAACAAGGTGTTTTTTCTTATTCACGTTTCATTTTTCCTATAAAGATTGAAAATGGCATAAATCATTGGGCTAAGCTATCAACCTTGTCCTTCATATTAAGAATAGTTATAGAAAAGGGAGTGTGAATTATTTAATAGGTATTTGTGGATTCAAAGTTATTAGCGAATTGGATGAATGGTGTGATTCATTTTCAAAATTTGGGATTACAAGCGATCATGGTGCAGGTTGTAGCAAAGAGGAGCATGTTCAATGAGATTTATTTTAGGCATGTCTTTCAAGAACTCGATACTCTAACAAATCAATTCTCCAAAAAGGGTGTGGACTTGGAGGCAAGTGTGATCAAGCTTTAGGAGGAAATGGATGGTTACATAAGTATCACTCCTCCTTTCTCTTTTTCTATTCCACTTTTACGTTATCAATATGATGTTATTGTTTATTTGAAACTCAAGGGTAACTTGTGTATTTTTTCATGTTTGATGACCTAAAGGTCAAATATGCAAGGCATTGTGTTGCTAGTTTCGGGGCTTATTTTTTCCTACAAACATGTTGTTCTTAGATTTTTAAGATAGGAGGGTTCATATTATTTTATTGAACATCAATAAGAAATCAATATAGCTATATGCGCACTGCATACATTATAAATGTAATGCAACATTTCATCCCTTGAAATATATATACATTATGTTTTTTTTCCTTGGAAAAAAAATACATGATTTCCAAGTCTAAAATAGATTTTGCAATTCTTGTATTGTTTGTCCTTTCACATGTGTTCATTCATTCCTCCCAAATATCCAGTAGCACTTATGTCATTTTGTGGCCCTCTTTATAGTCACTTGATTGTTAAATTTAAATATCATGGCATTTCTATGTATAGTATGTGCATTAATGGTTATTCTTATGGAAACTTTGATAGGAAGAACCTCTTGTATATTCATGGCCGTCCACACATTCATGGAAACATCGCAAAGTTTTTAAATAGTTGTAGGTGCTCATTGTTCAGTGCAAAGTGGTCATTTGAGGAACACTCCAATGACAAAGAGTTATTTATGAGAAGGAAGCTTCAAGATTTGTTGTTATGGATGCAATACCTAGTATGTCTCTTGGTGATGAGTTATTAATAAAACTATAACTTTCATAAACCACCAACTACTTGTCAAAGGTGGCTTGCATTGGGACTACATTTAAACATTCCCTTAGGGAAAAAGAAAAAGGATCATTCAGTAATCATATTTTTGGATTTTTAATGAAATTAATCAACTTCTCGCTTAATTTGGCATTTGTTTTCTAAAGTGGTCGCTTGCATGTGAATTGGAAAATTGTTTCCATTCTTCTAATAAATCATTGGTCTAATTCTTTACCATACTATATGAATTTCATTTACTAATATCAATGATTTAATGTCCAATGTTTTTGCAACAAAGATTCAAACAACAAGAGACTTGTCTATCATCCACCATTGTCTCTATGATGTCAACATGGGAGAAGGATTATAAATGAGCACAAATTAGAGAGGATTCATTCCAAGCATGGTTGGAACAACCACCTATTCAATTCCCACTATTCCTCAAGTCACCAATTCAGAATGTTTATAGTAGCATTGATTCTAAAATGTTGGGGACGAAAACAATGATATAAAAGTGGGTATGGATGATTAATTACAAGATACCCATGCCTTGGATGGAATGTTGTTAAGTGAATTCCAACAAGATAAGCACGGGGATGATGCTCATATTGTAGGTACCTTCTTCGAAATATTGAAATATAGTTTCATCACCCCTCTCTTTGGACATGGGTCAAGGTCCACCCAACTAGGGACAACCATATTATTGTACAACTTGAAAGTAATGTATGGTATGCCATACATGTGTTTCTCATCACTACTAAGGTATTTAACCATTAAATCCCCTATATTTTAATGAATCATGTTTCACAATCAACAACGATAATGGATTTTATGCATGCTTAATGATAATGCACATTTATATTTCTTGCTAATTGCAAGGGATTAAAATATAAGGTACTTTTAATTGATAATGCCCTCCCTGGTAGTTGTGAAGAAGTAAATTCATTGCTAAAAAAGTTAGGTGTTGATTGTCTATCATATCACGCTTGTTTGAATGGTTATATTCTTTACAAAGGAAAATACATTAACACATTGATGTGTCCAAAATGTGTGCATGTCGATTTTTAGAAATTAAATAAAAAGGTTAAAATTGATCCTCCTCATAATATATTCAAGCACATACCTACAATCCTAAGGATTCAAAGGACCTTTCATTATATAAATTGTGTCATGTTCCAAGGGTGTCATGCCTCACATAGAAGTGGGCCAAGAGTTATCCGGATCCCAATAGATTCATTGGCCACGAAGTATATAGGATGCATGGCCCAATAAATTTATGGATGAAATAGAGATCTTGTGGTTGAGCATGGTCGTGGATGGAGTTAACTCATATTCCCTCCAAAACACCAACTATTTTGTTTGGCCAGTGGTAGTCATATCCCCCCATGGTTATCCATGAAGGTTGAACATATTATGTTGGCTCTTGTAGTTTATGGGAGAAGACAAGTGAAGAGATTGAATGCCTACCTCCAACAATTGATTAATGAATTGAAGCAATTATGGGAATGCATATAAGTATACGATGTATCAAAACCCATCCTAATGAAAATCTCTTTTACATTATATGTCATATGTGCATACACCACACACAATTATCTAGAATTAAGAGTTTTCTCTAGTAGCATGTTTATTGATTTTTTATATCTGTTACATTATTTGGCATGCTTGATTTGGTGCAACTCTCTTGTTTGGTGCTAACGTGTTTCATGTACAACTATTGTAACAAAAGGATATAATGGATGTAAATGTGGCGGACCTTCTATAATTCTAGGTGGTCTAGCAACCTATGAGAGACATTGTATGATTGTTCAAGGGTATTCCTCTTGAAATAGCACCCTTATAGAAGAGCAACATCTAATTTCAATGGTGAACTACAGAGAAATCGAAGACTTGAAGAATTGACCCTAGCACATTGGATTAGGGCATGTGAAATGGTGAAGAAGAAGGAAATTGCATAACTTTTTTATTCAAGTGGAAAACTTGTGATCAGATCCTGAATTTTTTAGTGCCAACATCGAGAAAAATGTCCATTGGGATGAAAATAAAATCTCTATTTTATAAACTTCCACATTAGGAACATCTTAAGATTTCCCACTTACTAAATCCCATGCATATATTCAAAATTGTTTCATCTTCCTTATGGAGGTATATATCATTGAAAAAAAGTGACATGTTGCATGCTAGCAGAGATCTTATTGCTTTAAATACTAAAAAACAACATTGGTGAAAACCCGTAAGTAGAGGAGAGTCCAATCCCTCTTGGTATTTTAAAGAAAGTGATGTCCCATGGATTTTAAAGAAAGATGGCATGTCTCTAGCAAAGGATGTTATGTTGGGTTTGAAGGAGATTTATTTATATGGGTTGACTCTATGACACCGATTCATCATATAAAGACACTGGTAGGGTTGATATCACATGATCACCATCTGAACCTTCTAAGAGTGTATGGATTACATGCTTCTTTTTTAGCAATGCAGGTTACATGGTATGCAATCACATTATTATATACTCTTGAATTTTATATATTTTTATTTTGTAGTGCCCTTATCCTTACCCCTCACACCATATCAATAATATATGCATTTGTACATTTGATTACATCAAAGGAGACATACATGGTTACCATTCCACCATGGCATTCATAGATATTCGATATTAACTATATGTTTGAGAAGGAATTTCCCATAAGTTTCATGTACTTGCAAATTCATATTCTAATTCACCTAGTTGATGAAGTTGAATTAGTGGGGTTGGTCTCATGTCATTAGATGTTCTTCTTGGAAAGGTACATGAAAATGTTGAATGTTTTTTTTCAACAAAGTCCAAAACCCGGGGGTCTATGGAGGATGAGTAGAAAGTATATGAGTCATTCTATTATGCTAGTGAGTACATTAGGAAAATTGACGCCACACCAACCAAAGTGGTCTAGGATGACCATCAAGAAGAGGACAAAAGGGAAGGTGAGTTACTCTGAACCAATGGAAAAAGGTGCATGATAAAGAGTAAGCCAATAATTATTGTTTAAAACAAAATTACATAGAATTATTGTTTACACTAGACCTAACAATGCATATTTGATCTCATACTATTTGTTTTGATTTCATGAATACGTCAACGAATTTAGAATTTGATGGCATCAATAAATTTATTCTTTATTCCATGGATGCAACACAACTTATGAAGATAATAGAAGAAGATGGGACAATGACATAAAAGTATTCAAATGGTTGAATATTAGAAGCATGCCTTCTTGTTATCATTTAAAAGAAAACATATCAATGATGTGTTGTTATGATCCAACCCATTAAAAACGATTAAAAGTCAATTAATACAATCCACTTCAAGGGGACAATATATCCAATTCAGAAGACAAGATGAGATGAGATAAGATGATCCTAAGACTAGGTCTCATTGATATATAGGAGACAAAGGGTGCAATTATAATGAAAGGGTGCAATAAAGAGTTATATCTTGAAGGAGGTCCTTATGATGCTCGAAGAGATTAAACCCATGCTACATGTGAGTGTCAAGCACATGAAGAGATACTGGTATTTAGCATAATATTGTACTGTAATCAGGTTGCATGGATTAGAGATCGCCCCCTATAGATTGCTAAAACAATTTGTGGGCTATCAATGCTTGTTCATCCAAAGCACATATTCCCACCAACAATATAATAATACATACAAATATAACGCTATAAATGTAATAATTCAATATCTAGGGTTTAATAAGGGGTTTTATACATAACATGGGGATTTGTCTAGGGCTTAACATGCTCCTCCCCTTCAAACAAGTGGTGTCCTCAATACTTGACTAACCAGAAGTGTTTCTGCATGAAGAAACCATCTTTCCATGTTGCCTCCTCCACTGATAGGTTCTTCCATTTGACAAGGTACTCAGTAATCACTCGATTTTGCATCTACTTAATCCTTGTTTCAAGGATTGTTTCTGGCTCTAGTATGATTTTCTCTTCTTCATTAATCTATGGTAAAATAGTTTAGACTAGGATCTTGTTCTCGATTACCTTCTTTAAGCAAAAAACATGGAAGGATTTATGTACATGTGAAGATGGAGGCAACTCCAATTTGTGATCCATACTTCCAATCCTTTGCAAAACCTTATAGGGGCCATAATATTTGGGTGCTAATTTAATTTCCTTCTTTTATTGCTTGAGGAACATCTGTTTATATGTTTGTAACCTCATAAATACCCAATCCCCCACTTCAAATTCCCTTTCACTATGATGTTGATATGCTTATTTCTTCATCTTATTTTGTGCCATAACCAAGTTGTCCTTCAATAGTTTGAGAATATCTTGTTGGTTCCCTAAGTGGTCCTCCACTACTTGAACCTTTGTATTCCATTTCGAGGGTGATGTAATGGATGGAGGATGATATTCTTAAAGTGCTAGAAATGGGGACATTTTTTATGAAGTATGGAAGGATGTTTTTTACCACCATTTCGCCAAAGGAATCCGCTTGACCCATTGTGTTTGTTTATTAGATGCAAAACAATGAAGATATCCTTCTAGATATCTATTCACAATCTCAGTTTTCCCATCATATTGAGGGTGGTAAGATGAGTTGTGAGTCGATTGAGTACCTAAACAAGAAAATCATTCAATCCAAAAATTTCTAGTGAAAATTGGATCCCTATCACTTACAATAATCTTGGGTACCCCATGTAGATTTTGAATTGTTTCCATGAATGTTGCAGCTACTGTACTTGCTTTAAAAGGATGAGAAAGAGAGAAAAAATGGGCATACTTTGTCAGTCGATCCACTACTACCACGATGATAATATTTCCTTCATATTTGGGTAAACTTCCAATAAAATCCATTGAAACATCTTCCCAACGTTGACTTCGTATAACTAATGGTTGTAGGAGACTTGAAGTCTTGAATTTTTCTCCCTTATTCTATTGGCAGAATAAACATTCAAACACAAACTTTTAAACATCAGTTTGAAGACCTTCCCAGAAAAAATCCTTCTTGATCTTGTGGTATGTTTTCAAGAATCCTGAATGTCCTCCTATAGGAGAAATGTGCAATTCCAAAAGGACATTCTATTTGACTTGGGAATTCTTACATAAATATAGGCAATCAGGATACCATAGAAAATCATTCTTCCATACAAAATTGTCTGATGAACTAGGGCCTCATGTAGTTGTTGAATGATATTGCATATTGATTGATCTTTCTTACATTCTATCCTTGCTTTTTCCACTCAATCAGATTGCAGAACAGAAATAACACATAGTGAACTTTATGTTTCTTCTTCTTTCCTTGAAAGGGCTTCTTCCACAACATTATGTTTTCCTTTTTTGTATATTATTTCAAAGTCGTAACATAGCATCTTTGTAACCCATTTTTGTTTCTCTTGTAAATATAATTGTTGCTCCAAGAAGTACTTCAAACTATCATGATCTATTTTTACTTTGAATTTTCTTCCTATTAGGCAAGGGCCCCATTTCTAAACTACATGTAGTATGGCCAAATTTATTTTTCATAAATGGGTTTGACAAAGTTTTTTCCTTTAAGTTGGTTGCTTTCAAAGGCAAGGGGCCTTCCTTCTTGCATTAAAATTGCACCAATTCCATGGCCTGAGGCATCACACTCCACAATAAATGTTTTTGTAAAGTCCAGCGTGGCCAAGATGAGAGTAGTACAATAGACTCCTTAATTTTTTCAAAATCTTTGGTTGCTTCTTCGGTCCAAGAAAATGCTTCCTTATTTAATAATGTTATTAGAGGTGTTGCTATTTGACCACAATTCTTGACAAACTTGCGATAATAGCATGTTAACCCGAAGAATTCTCTAAGTTTCTTCAAGGTTTTGGGAATTGACCATTCCCTCATAGTTTTAATTTTGTTAGGGTCCACTTTTACACCTTCACGATATACAATATGACCCAAATATTCCACTTCTTGAACCCCAAAGGAACACTTGGAAGGATTTGCATAAAGTTGTTGCTCTTCTGATAGTTTTAATACTCTGTCAACATGTTGTACATACTCTTACCAAGATTTGTTGTAGATTAGCATGTCATCAGAAAAACCTAACGCAAATTTTCTAAGGAAGGGATTGAAAATATAATTCATCAAACTTTGAAATGTTGAAGGTACATTAGTAACTCCAAATGGCATAACCAAAAACTCATAATGACTTTCATGTGTTCTAAAATTTGTTTTAGGAATGTCTTCCTGCCTCGTTCTGATTTGATGATATCCCAAACGAAGATCCAACTTAGTAAATAATTTTTCTCTATGCAATTAATCTAATAATTCATTAATGGCTAGAATATGAAGCTTATCTTTGATGGTCATTTTGTTGAGTTGTCTATAATATGGACACATATGCCATGAAAGATTATTTTTTGTAACCATCACCACTGGTGAAAAGAAAGAACTTTGGCTAGGTTGAATGTTGTTGGCCTCTAACATTTCCTGGATGATGTGCTCAATCTCACTCTTCTGTGCATATGGATACATATAGGGGCTACTGTTAGGTGGTACACTTCCAAGTTGCAAATGAATAGCATGGTCATGATCTCGAGTAGGTGGAAGACCCTTGGGCATTTCACCAAACACCTTGGAATGATTGTTAATAACTATTTGGAGGTCTAATGCAGCAAAGGGTATAGATGTTTGAACATCAATTGAGCACAATTGTGCAACTACACCATGGTGTTCCTTTTTGAGTAATTTTCCATGCTATTAGAGCTTATCACTTTAGAGGGTTTCCCTTGGATAAATCTAAGCTCAATTTCATTTCCATTTGAGGAAAATATCATGAAAATATCTTGATTCTTGAACATTAAGGGCCACTATTCCCAATTATTGTAACCATTGGACCCCTAATACAACATCAACACCCCTCATTTGGATGGCAATCATGGGGATATCCAGAAAATACTCCCCCGTGTTGAACTTATTACTATGTCATTTCCATGAACAATTTATGGTACCCCCATCTGCAATCATTACTTGAAACTCTGATGCGATATATACAAAGCAATTGAGATCTTTTGCTAATTTGTAATTGATGAAATTATGGGTACTACCATAATCAATCAATATTGTTACCTTTTTCTTTTTGATGTATCCTTGTATCTTGAGGGTTTGTGGAACATTGATTCCAGCCAATGCATGACAATATATTGTTGGAGTAGTCTCTTCTAGATTTGGATCTTGTGGCAGGTCCAATTCCCGATCTTCTTCCTCTTCACAGTCTATGTAGAATAATTTATTCTCTCTGCATTTATGCCCCTTACTGTACTTGTTTTCACAATTGAAATATAGTTCTTTTTCTCTTATTTCATCCATTTGTTGTGGTGTCAACCTTGTCAGTTGAGGTACGCTTGTCTTATGAATCCCAAAAAGATCTATGCTTCATGTGTATGCTCCAATGGTAGACTTGTGTGTAGCCTTATTTTCGTCTTGAATATGATGAGCACATTGCATAGCTTCCATAATATTTGTAGGATGTCTTAAAAAAAACTCATGTTTAATGTATTGTTTTAATCCACCTATGTAAGCTTCCAACAATCGTTCATCACTTATGTCATCCACCCTTGTGGCCAGTACTTGAAATTATGAATTATAATTTGTCAATTGATTGATGATCCAGGTGGATATCGGTGGCCACCCACCTTTTCCGACTGTCTCAAAACAGTTTTCTGGCAATTTTGGCAGTTTACTATTTTTAGCAGGTTTTAACTTCCGGGGCCATTTTGAGGGCCTAAATGAAGGTTTTTTGAGATAAAGGTTCTCAATGATAGATTAAGGCATCATTGAGCCCCCAAAATGAATCTCCTCGACGATACCTTTCCAATGAGCTATCACACGCCTAAAACGGAGATCGTATGCAAAAGTTACGACCCCGGGAAGTTGTTGTACTAACTTACCCAAATGGGGCCCACATGACTTTTGGCGCTTCATCTCCTAGGGTTAGGTTTTTGGATGTCTATGAATTTTGGCATTCTAGTCTATTGTAAAAATGCCTCTAGAGCCTCATTGTGATCATCTTCTCATGGATGCGAGTAGCAGCCACATCTCTTCTCAGAGATAAGCTACCAGCGCCCTAGCTAGTTTATTTCCATTCTGTATGTAAGCATATTTCAGTCATTTGTTATTAATGAAATGAAGTCTTATTTCTACTGCATCTCTGCATTTATGTGTATTTCTGTATTTCATTGTGTTCCTACATAAATCCGGATCAGTGGTATTAGAGCGTTCTGCTCATTCTCGATCCTTCTTTGCATGTCCCCAACGAGATCGGGGTATAAGGAGTTGGGGCTCGATCTGGTTGAACCTTTGCAAGATCAGCCTCGAAAACCCCGACGACCGCC
>JZKD02S1675510.1:26476-36904 GCA_000966675.3 Picea glauca | reverse complement strand
TAGAATGTATCAAACTAAGTTACGATGAGTGAGAATTAAAAACAATTAACCATGTTTAATGAGGTTTTGACAATTGGAATGTTAAACATACTTCATATCTTTGTATTTGTTATACATCTTATAGTTTTGCTATTGATGAAGATTTCTAAAAAAAAATTATGCTTATAATATTCACTTATCTTATCTTCAGTGAGTCCTTGTAGCATTGAAAATCACATCGCTAGGCCCTCCACCTCTAAAACTACCACCACCACCATGTTTAATGAGTTTTTGAGAATTGGAATGTTAAACATACTTCATATCTTTGTATTTGTTAGATATATTATAGTTTTGATATTGATGAAGATTTCTAAAGAAATTTTATGCTTATAATATTCACTTATCTTATCTTCAGTGACTCCTTGTAGCATTGAAAATCAGATCACTAGGCCCTCCACCTCTAAAATTACCACCACCACCACCACCACCAATATTGCATAAAAATATGTGTTCATGGATGGATAGGATAAGATGTACATGTATCCATTTTATCTTCCATGCAAAATTACCAACACATCTCAAAACAATTTAGAATAAGATGTATATGTATCCATCTTCCCTTCCATTCAAAATGACCCACACATCTCAAAACAATTTCCAAATGCAACCGGCACCTCTATTGTTCTATTTTTGAGTTCCTACAACATTGGAATGATAATGCTGGAAACGTAATGGCCAAATCCATAATGCGGCTAAAACCAACTATTTACCACTATTTTACATATGCAATACTTAGAGTTGTGCTAGGTTGATATCTCAAATTTGGAATAGGGAGGTTTTATATTATTGCATGATAGATCTCAATATAACAAACAAGTTTTTAGAATGAATGCTTCAAAAATAAGTGAAAAGGTATTTTAGCACAAGTTTTACTTTTTATTTGTTCACATGTGTATACCCATTGTAGTTTTTAAAATTTATATAGCAATATGTATATGTAGAAATTTAATATAACAATCATAGTAGGTGTTCATCATCCAGGATTCAAGGAATGACATGTTTTAAAAGAAGATAATACTGATTACAATATTTTGATGATTATATCTAATAACTTTAATATGAGAACGTCCTTCAATAGCTTCAACATTCATAGATATATGGAAATGGAACCAATAAATATAGTCTAAATTACTACCATTTTCTATCAAATTGTAGTAATGATAAAAATGGACCTATGAAAAATAGATATGATAAAGATGGACGTATGAAAAAAATATAAAAAAATGAATATATTAAAAAAACAAATAAAGATTATCCAAGCAAATATAACCTAAATTACTACCTTTTCTATCCACCTATAATAATGGTGGTGCCAACTACAACCATTACTATCTGCGGCTCAAAACTTAATACAAAATGCAAGATCGTCAATCACCACAAAATGCTATTTAATAAAATCTGTAAGCTCATAGCCACCCATGGGCTACAAAAGTGGAAACATATGTCATCCTCTTAATACCCAGTGAACATGTAACAAATTGAAATAAAAAAAAACAATATATATATATATATTTTTTTTTATATATTTTCAAATCTAAGCTTAGCTATATGAAATTAAATATAAACACTATACAGAAAAAACATAGCACATATGCATATGCGTGCAACGGTGACAAAAAGATACCTATAAATAATCGTGATTTGGTAATATTACAAACAACCACGTGTTCTTACAAAATTATTAGAAAGTTATTAATACACAACTATTAACATTTCAATAAAGAACAAAAATCTACTAATTAAGAAACAACATTGCCTATTCCTATAAATTGTTCTAGGTAAATCATAAATATATAATATTTCTTTATATATATATATATATATATATATATATATAATTTTCTTTTCTTTCTCGTATATATGATTCTTAAAAAAATTGCCTAAGTCTAATCCAACCTAAGTCTAATCCAATCCTATTTATATACATGATTCCAATTTTAAGCCTATGTAATATGAGAATAACTAATGAGTAATTATCATAATAGATGTTCGTGGATGGTACAGATGGGATTACTAAATAAATTATCAATAACAACGAAGTAGGAGGAGCATTCAATGTGTTATTCCCTTTGATTTGATCCCTGATCCCTTTTCATCCTTCGCAATAAAGGCCATCATAATAAATATAAGGTTCATTAGAGGCAAGAGTAATTTTAACGACATAACATGGAAGTCGAAAATTAACAAAATAAAGTCTAATTTATTAGATCGTAATTATGGTTGTGAGGGTTTAGCTGCACCCTGCAATAAGATAATAATTAGATAACAATTATGGTTGTGATAATAAGATTTAAAACTCATTTTAATATGGAAAGAGTTTATATAAAAATATTTGTATATTTTTATTAACCTTATATTTAAGTTGAAGAATTGTAAAAATATTTACAACAAAACAGGAAGTGAATCCATTGCTATGTTTCTATTACAACAAAGGGATAATGATAATGAATAATAAATTATAAATTAACAATTAATTTAAAATATTTAATATCAAAATGGTTTGTCTTTTTAGAAGATTTGCATTTATGAAATTTCCCAATATATATTATGTAACCATTTTTGTTAGTATATATAAAAAAAATGATTTTAAGATATAATCTTTGTTTTTGAAAATTGTATTATCTTTTTTATTTTCCTTCGTGACGTTTATACATTTTTAAAGGGCGTTGTCTAATTGTTCTATGAAATGACTTTTTTCATGGGAATCCTACAACATAAATTTGCACGAAATCACTATTTTTTGTCCTTTAAGATCAATTTTTGAATGCAGAAATGGATTCAACATGCTGAAAAACCCTTGGGGCACTCGGATTATATAGAATTAATCACTCAAATCTGCAGATCTAATATTTTTTTTTTCTGAATTTCGAGAATGTCTCGGGAAAATATCACCGAAGAAAAATAATTTCCTAGAACGTTTAGACTATGACTTTTTAAAATTGTTTCTACGACATAACATCCCTCTCTTAGTAACATCTTAGTAACATCTGTAGGTTCCATGAGAACCACCATATGACTTTAAGGTGTTGTCACGTTAGAGAGAGCGAAATAACACCCCTCTCTCATTAACATTGTGTAGGTGCCATGAGAGCCATCGAATTACCTTAAGGTACTGTCACATTAGAGAGAGTTGGCTGAAATGTTTTTTGACTATATTAGTGCTCATTAAACCTCATAATTTAAGATCAAATAAAAAAAGACGGTAGAGATGATCTGTGCAAATGCCTTACTGAAGAACAACCCCAAAAATATTTACGTACTTAAGGGCCAAGCAAATAAGGAGGAGTTGGGTAGTGAACATTAACGTTGATAAGCTAATTTGATAGTTAAGTTCACTTCAAGTTGGCTTCATAATTACTTCTAGTAAAAGGATTTCAATTTGATTTGGTAAAATCAAACAACCTTCCCTGAATTGACACTTAGATTATGAAAGTGAGTCAATGTGAGAAGTTGTTCCCGGGAAAATAACTTGTTACTTGTATATGAAATTATTTCGATCTTGATTGAATCCCCTTCATATCAACTTGGTTTTTTAAGATAAATATATGCATGTGACCAATATATAGCAACATTAAACAACAAATAGAGAATAATAACAAGAGATCAATATATAGCAACATCAACAATAGATAGAGAATAATAAGGAGAGATAACCAAAAAACACTATCAAACACAATGATCTTTTATCAAATCAAGCTTCTTATTACATGAGTTTCTCTCTATCTTTAATTATAAATACATAACTTTTATAGGGAAGATGAACTAGTATGGCAAAAGGACCCTCTAGGCTCCTACAATCCAAAATCTGGCTACATAGCTATGAATATAGACCTAATTCAGCAAAATCCCAGATGGTGGTGGAAGGGACTTTGGAAGCTGAAATGTTCTCAAAAATCCAAAATGTGGGCAGCTCTAAACAATAGAATCCCAACTTCGGATAATCTGAGTAGGCGTCAGATAGAAGGACCGAGTAGATGCTCACTTTGTCAAAATGAAAACGAATCCACTTTCCATATTCTCATCTTCTATCCCTTCTCCAAGAAAGTATGGTCTGAAACTTCCTCAAACCTCAGGCAGAGATGCATATGGACTGGAAACACTTTGGAACTGACATGGAAAGACTAGACTCGTGATCCAAGAAATAAGAAACTAAAAGCACTTCCTCTCTTAATCAGTTGGGGAATCTAGCTAGCCCAAAATGCAACGATATTTAAAGAAAAAGCCTCTATTCCAGAGGTAATTGCAGCCCAAAGTCTATCGATCTTGTCGCATTTCCCCCAAACAAAAGAAGCACCAACCTTGCGGGTAAGACATCAAAAAGACATTGACACATCAAAACCCTAGGCATTTTTTGATGGAGCTTCTCAGAACTCCAATTGCAGGGGGAGGGGGGCAGGGGGGTGTAGTTCTTCACTTATCAAAAAACCATTGTTTTCATTTAAAAATGGGAATGGGTCGGGGTACAAACAACTATGTCGAATTATTGGCATTGAAGCTATTACTCCTATTTGCCAAAGAAAAGGAAATCCAACACATTCAAATATTTGGTGACTCTATGAACATCATCAATTGGCAAAGAAACCATCAAATTTGTCACAACATTTTTCTTAGTCCTATTTTGGAGGAAATTTTTCGTATGATGGACATATTAGATACTTTGGTTATCTCCCATGTATACAGGGACAGGAACATTGTAGCAGATTCTTTGTCCAAGATGTATTGCAACTCACCCTGGGCCAATGACACATTACAGAGCAAAAAGGGGAGGACACCAATGCTTTTTATCATCGACCATTTATAGAGGATCACGTGCAGTCGCACGACTGAAGCTTCATACATCTATCTCAATAATGATCGACACTTCTTGGACACTATTTTGTTGGACTACATTGTTCTCAAGACTTCAAGGATTCATCATGGATGTATCTCTACATTCACAACACTTATAACATTTTAATGAAGAAAAAATTTCTTCAGCGACACAAATGCAAGGGAAATGGAAAAGTCTTTGGGCACTTTCTTTGTGTGCATGAAAATCATTTTTGGGTTGAAAAACTTTTTATCCTATATATAACAGGATTTTTTTGCAGTTTTTATTCCACCTTGTTCTGGGTGAGGATTTATAGACATATTGTCATGCATGTAAAATTTTGGCTCACAAAAGCCAGATTCTCTTGGTGATTACTTTATGGGGAAGGGCTGTGGGCCTTTTCTTTTTTTGATAAATCTAGACACAATTGGTGTGATGTGCTCTAGAAGCACCTACAAAATGTAATTTTGTCTCTCCTAAAAAAATAAAATTACGCTTTTTTTCGAGGAAAAAACATTTTAAACACCACCCAAAAATAAATATATTAAAAATTAAAACATCCCTCAAATGCGACATATAGATATCGTTGTACGTTTTCTATGATAATATGTGTCTAGACTCTACCAACATGTCTTAAATGTTGCATAGATCTCTTTGCCTAAAGCTCTTCACTGTGAAACATATTGATATTGCTTTATGACGTTGAGCAAATTAGAAACAAATTGAGACCACGATTCACTAGCCCGATTCTAATTGTTATTGACCTTCCTGCAATTTAAGCGGATTTCTCTGCTCATTCTTGTTAGAGGACCTATGTTTCCCATGTTGATCATCGAGTTGGAGAAGTTGGAGAAAAAATCGGTTTGACCATTGTTGTAGTCAGTCATGATAGAAATCCTTCTTGCCCAGGTCGTGGAAGCAGTTATTGATCTGACTGTAGAAGCCCCATATTATTTTGGAGATTACCGAAGTAGTTTTTGTTGAAGGTATCTAGTGTGGTTGTTCTAAAGCAAAACCAGTTTGCAATCGGAAAAACTTACAGAGCAGAGAAAGTTGATATCCAAGTTTGAAGTTCAGAACAACTTGAGGGAGAAGTCATTTTGCTTGCTTAACAATGTTTTTGTTTGCACTACTCAGCGGAGGAGACCACATCCTTTGCGAGATCGATATCCTTAATTCCAAGATGTCATACAATAGATTCAATGTGTTGGTCGCATGCCTTATTCCAAAAGTTCAGGAGCTCTATTTGTTGGGACAACGAAAGCCCTAAAAAGGAGAAAAATCCCATCTATGAGCAGTTCCTGAATATACTCAATAATGGCGTTGCATTCGTGAAAAAGTGCAAAAATACCTACTGTTTCAACTCATATATGCTTCTCAAATCCACTAGCTTGAGAAGAAGTTCACTGGCTTCATTCGATACTAGTACCAGATGCATGTCCAATTAAGTTTTGATGTTACGAATTTCATAGAAGAGACGAAGAGCCTTCGCCAACTGTGCGAAATGGGATCAGTGGATGAAAGAAAGGTAAATGAAACAATCTTGCCCAAGCTCACCAATGATCCTCAGAAGAATGTTGTGATGCTACAACAAATGGGCTCAGATGATATGTTTAATGGAGGTTTGGATGATTTTGCAGACAAATAGATGCATTGACAAAGGTAACCAATTTTGCAGAAGAAGCGATATCGAACTTATCGATACCCAATTCTGCAGAAGAAGCGATATCCAATTTATCCGCAAGACTGTGTCATAAATATATGGAAGGGAGTTGACTGATGCACTTAGTCGGCGAATGCACTCAACCGCCACAACCTAGACCAAGTTGACTGATGCACTCAATCGCCACAACCTAGACCAAGTCGACTGATGCACTCAATCGCAATCGCCACAACCTGGACTACCTGGATGTTTCTGTGGAAGGTGCATAACAACCTCAATAATAAATCCCTCGAACCAACAGTGAAGGTTACTCAAGCACTGAATGCGGTTGGTCAAATCTTTCCCAATAATAAATCCCTTGAACCAACGATGAGGGTTACTCAAGCAGTGAATGCGGTTGGTCAAATCTTTCCCATTCTCACTGAAGGAGGGAAAGGTGATCCTAACAATGAATACCACTCTATTCCAGTACGAATGATAAAGGAAGTAAAGGAACAAACATCAAATGACCTATCCCAATACGAATAGTAACGGAAGTAAAGGAACAAACAACAAAAGACCTAAATGATAGGTGACACGTGAACAAATAGGATGGTTTTCAAAATAAAAACCTATCCCTAAGATATGTATTTGGCATAATTATAAATTAGTCAGTTGATTAGCTAATAAATAAAGGGTTAGTGAGGTAGAAATTTGTCACTATGTGAGACATAGTCNAAAGTTCAAACACAAACACGATCCATGTAAGTTAGGTTCTATCCATGCTTTGGTCTTCTTGTGTTTGACTTATGATGCTATTTAAAGAAGCACTTGATCAATCGTGTATTTAAGAGAACGAAGCATTTTCTAAGTGGACTAATGATGAATGGCGGAACACAAATTTTTCCTTAGACTATGAGAAACACAAAATTTTCAAATTTTCTAATAAAACTTTATTAGAAACTTTTTAATAATTCAAATTCTTTTGCTCAATTTTGTTGGTTGGCCATCTTAATTCTAATAAAGCATACGACGATGGAGAGACCAACATAAAGCATGTTGTTTGATATACCATCTCCCACTAGTTTCCAAACTTCCCTCTAGAGAAAGGCCTCTAGATTTTTACATGCTTCGAAGTTAGTTATATGGCATGCCATTACCTTAATAGCATAACAAACAAGGGGGTTAACAATCGTAGCTTGTTTTTTATTTCTTCTTTCCATGCAAAGATCCATTTAGAATATTGCTTTTCATGAGGAGCCTCCACTTGTTGTCCACTCTAATTGCCTTCCAACTTGTTTGACATATAAACTTTTGCATTAATACAATACATTGTTTATGCAGATTCCTCTCATGATGTTGCAATAATTGGTTTTACCTTCTTCTTCATTGGTCCAAGTAAATATAATATTATAGGGGCTTTGATGAGTAAATTATTATAAGTTTGGAGAGCAATCGACATGAAGAGGGAACATACTTGCCTGGCAACTAACCATTTGGTGTAGATTTAACATCAACATAAAAAATAATGTGTAGATTACTAAGTTCCGATTTTACTTTCTAATTTATCTCACAATGTTTTCTTGGGGAAATGCTTACGAGGTGGCTTTTTGTTTTTACAAATTCTTTTTCCAAGAAGTTTGCAAATTTGAAATTGAAGATTTACTTCAAGTATCCCTCTTTCCGGTGCTCATGTTGAGCACGCACTCCTCTCTTTTATTGATATGACCTATTACCTTTCACTCTCTAGATTTTTACTCGAATTTTTATCATTTTACTATGAACTTTCTTCCTCTTGATGGATACTATAGCCCTAGTAACATTAACTCGATGGGATCCCCACTTTGTCCTCCCCTCTTTGTCACTATGAATATGGTTTCTCTCTTGTTAGAACATTTGTAATAGGAAGATTGGATGAATCATCAATAGGGTTGTCATTAGTCACAAGAGTCTGCCTAGACACCATAGAAGGATTACTTGAGACAGTGTTTGCAGAAGTAGAGAGAGAACCAACATCATACTATGAAGGAGAGGGGTCCATTGAAACACAATAGGAGTCTTCTAGAAGACGACTTGTTGCACGGTGGAAGCATGATCCCTGGAGGCATGCTGAGATTCATCTGAAGAGTCTGTTGAAAGAAGTAATGGGAGAGATCCCGGTGTACTATGAATAGGAACCTCGTCAAAAATAGCCCCTCTATGTTCATCCACCTTCCTAGTGGTGGGATCATAAAAGCGGTATCCTTAACAAGTTTCACTATAGCCAACTAGAGTGTAGCAGGGGTCTAGATATGTTATTGTATTTCACTTTTCATTATGAGTATGGGTCTATGCAGTAGATCTAGAGATTCTAAAATGTGAAATAGAAGGTTTGCTGCCATACCATTTCTCATAAGTAGTCATACCTTTGACAACATGATCCTTGAAAGCATGTTGAGATCCATTTGAAGAGTTTGTTGAAAGAAGTAATGGGAGAGACTCGACGTATGATGAATAGGAACCTTGTCAAAAATAGCCTCTCCATATTCAACCACCTTCCTAGTGGTGGGATCATAAAAGTGGTATCCTTAACAAGTTTCACTATAGCCAACTAGAGTGTGGCAGGGGTATGGAGATGTTGTATTTTTCTTTTCATTATGAGTATGGGTCCATGCAGTAGATTTGGAGATTCTAAGAGATGTTCTAAGATATGGGAAATGGTTGGAAATCATTGCTAATATATTCACCTCTGTCATTAGTTCTAAGACACTTGATTTTCCTGTTGCTTTGATTATCCATAAAAGATTTGAATTCCCAAAACTTTCCATACACTTCATCCTTAGATTTAATGGTGTATACCCAAAGGAAATGAGAAAAATCATCAATGAAGGTAAGGAAGTACTTAGCTCCCCCAATAAAAGATGTAGCTATAGGCCCACAGATATCACTATGAATTAGTGCAAGACACTAAGAAGCTTGCCTTGTTGTGTCCTTAGGAAATTACTCCTTATGATGTTCCCCCATTACACACCCTTCACATACACTAGTGGGTGGTTCAATCTATGGAAGATTAACCATACGTAGTTGATTCATATATTGCAAAGATCCGTAATTGATGTGACAGAGATGATGATGCCATATGATGTTGGTGTTATCAACATTGGCTAAGATAACAACAAAGTCTTTTCTCTTTGAGGAAGAAGGAGTCTTCTCCAACTTGTACATATGATTAGATTTGTCACAATATATGGAGGAAACCACCTTGAGACCATCATTCATGTCCTTTACTACCCATTGATCTAGTCAATATTCCATCTTTTTATTGGTGTGTGTAATGTGGTAAGTTGAAAGAAGATTTGGTCCGACATATGGAACATGAGGAACATCTCCAAACTTAGTTGTATTTATGATGACATCACCATAGCCTAAAATTTGTAGCGCTGAATTATCACCAATAACCACTTTCTCTCCATTGTGCTATTGTCTATCATTAGAGAGAAGGTGTTCATGTTTGGTCATATGTCAAGTAGCTCTAGAATCAATGATTCATTCTTGTTGAGAAGAAGAGGACCAAAGTGCAAACTTTGCAGAGTGTATTGCCAAATGTGCACTGAGAAGATTCAAAGTTCTCATAAAAAAGGTCTTTGCTACCTACTGTAAAACTTGCAAGTTCTTCAATTTTTTGGCACTGAGCAAGATAAGACTTGAAGGGATAGCCCTCCTTATGACAATAGATTTCAAGTATTCCCCTTTACCCCAATCAAACTTAGATTTAAGAGGGGTTGAGATAGGCTTTGGATGGGCTTGATCTCGAGGGAGTAATTCACCCATATTCCTCAAAGAAACTTGATGTTGAATGAGATTAGAGAAAACCTGCTCAGGAGTGTAGGAGTTACAGGATCCTTGACAAATAAAGGAATATTGTAGAATATAAAAGAAAAAGATTTGAATGTTGGAG
>JZKD02S1675509.1:338418-352504 GCA_000966675.3 Picea glauca | reverse complement strand
CTCAGCTATGATGGAGATCATGATTTCACATTGAGTGGATATACTGATGCAGATTGGGCAGGAAGTGTTTCTGACAGGAAAAGCACTTCAGGATGTTGTTTCAGTTTGAGATCAGCCATGATCTCATGGCAAAGTAGAAAGCAATCCAGCATTGCTCTCAGCACAGCGGAAGAAGAATACATTGTTGCATGTTCTGCCAGTTGTGAAGCTATATGGCTTCGAAAGTTATTGACCAGTCTATTTGACCTAGAGATGGATGCAACCACGATCCTATGTGACAACCAGAGCTGCATAAAGATGGCAGAGAATCATGTATTCCATGACAGGTCGAAGCACATAGAGATCTGATTTCATTACATCCGTGACATGGTGCAGAGAGGAGCCATAAAGCTCCAGTACGTTAGCATGGATGAACAGGTTGCTGATGTGTTGACCATGTCTCTATCTCGTGTAAAGTTTGAGCACTTTCGAGATAAGATTGGTATAGTCCGAAAGGACCTTCCTCGAAAGGGGGAATAGTTGATGTGATAAGACATCTCTTGCTTCCAGCTTTATTACTGTGACGTAAAGCAAGACGATGTGATGAGACTAGAACTGTGCTTCCGGCTTAACAGTTGCGACGTAAAGCCAGTCTAGTATCCTGCTTCCAGCTTGATTGTTGTGACGTAAAGCAGGACGAGTATCTTACTTCCAGCTTTATTGTTGTGGCGTAAAGCAAGACGATGAGATGAGACTAGTACTGTGCTTCCGGCTTAACAATTGTGACATAAAGCCAATCTAGTATCTTGCTTCCAACCTGATGGTTGTGATGTAAAGCAAGACGATGTGATGAGACTAGTACTGTGCTTCCGGCTTGACAGCTGTGACGTAAAGCCAGTCTAGTATCTTGCTTCCAGCGTAAGTGTTGTGACGTAAAGCAAGACGTTGAGATGAGACTAGTACTGTGCTTCCAGCTTGAGAAGCTGTGACATAAAGCCAGTCTAGTATCTTGCTTCCAGCTTGATTGTTGTGACGTAAAGCAAGACGAGTACTAAGCTTCTAGCTTGACAACTGTGACGTAAAGCCTGTCCAAGACAAAACAGCTCGCTGATTTTTTAGTTTTAATGCAGAAATCAGACCTTAGATCAGCCAGCAAGGTGCTTCATTGTGCCTAGGGGCTCCCCCCAGAAGCTAGCAAGGCCTAGCCCGAACAAAGAGAGGTTTAGCCCGTAACATCTGGCGCTATTTCTTCTTGAATTAGCCAAGTTTTTATCGCTGTCATAACAAGTTTATCAGCTCAGATTGGAGGGTAGAAATTTGTGCTAACAGCACCATAATCATCAAATGTGAGTGAGCTAAGCAAAATGTGGGAAGCATCTCTGGTAAACAATCTATGGAGAACCGTGGATCTCGTCTGTGGAACTGTTGTCTATGATAAGGATCATAGGAGAAAAATATCCTCTACTTACCCTTAGATGTCAGGGGGTAACACGGACCAGATTTGCAGATTGAGATATTTAACCCACAAAATTGGCCAAGTTTGGCTCTAATGCCAAATGCAATAAACAGATTCCTATTTATTAATGATTGACATAATATTTCTGCAAGTGTATAAAATACTGACTAATAAATTATTGATAATAATTGATGATGTTACAATGAGCCTCATGAAAGTGTACTTATATTCAGTGACTGGGCACGAGGTGAATGGGTGTGTGGCCTTTGACCTTTCCTTAGCCTAATTAGTGTTGTTGTTGTTGTGACATAAAGTTGGGGTGCTTTACAGCTGGGCCTATCTATTGTTTAGTTAGGTTGCTTGTTGTGGAATAGGTCCACTTGTTATTGTTGGTCTCCCTCACCTTTCATATAAATAAAGAGAAGAGAGATTCCCTTGACCATATTCATCCTTGTTCACTCATGTAATCACATACTTGTATTAGATATGTGGGAGCTAGAGTGACCTAGTCTCTTTGTACTCTTCTTCATTGGATTTGCTCTCTTCTGTCTTAAGCGCTAGGGATCTTGAGGGAGTTCAAGGGAAGACTAGAGTTAGTGTTTTCCCTAAGGAGATAAGGGAATCTAGAGTTTGGGATGAATGTTGTTATCAGAGGATTTGTATTTGTGCAAATCCCTCCACAAGATGTCAATCTTGTGTAACAACTAGAACTACTTGTCACTGTCACCTAGGCAAGTACTTCCCTCGTTTTAGTGAAGGAAAGAGATCCAACACAAGGGAGGCTTCCCTAGTGACCTAAAGGGATTCTATAGCAAGCTAAAGGCAAGTCTATGGCCCCCTTATCTAGGTCACTCAATGGGTTAGGCTAGGTCTAGGAAGTGGGAAGGTTGGAATTTGGTTATACGAGGTAATTGGTTGACCTATGCGAAACAAGAAACATTCCAATGCATATAATATTCAATTACCAAGTTATATCACCTACCAATCACCTCTAAACACTAGATATGAAGAAAAACTAATTGTTGTTGTAAAATTGCAGCATTAAACCAGTGTATATCAGCAATAAGTTTGCAACGGCAGCAAGAAATCAGCGCAGAAAAATCAGCAATTATATCTCATAATTAAGCCCTCAACAAGTAGATCAATTTCCAATCATCAAACAATGGTTTTGAGCTGATTTTCCCCAACTATTAAGTAATTTATCAGCAATTAGTGAAGCCCTAATGGCTGTAGAAAACCTTTTATAACAGCAGAAATAAATATACTATGTTTGTCAAGCATTGAGTTAGTTTTAGTGAGTGAGAAGTTAGTTATCCAATGATTGAGTTGCTTTATGAGGAAGAAAGTTTGTGTGAGAGTGCAAACACTTATAAAACCAAGACTAGTGTCATTTTCTCTTTGGGCAATGGAGTCAAGCCACACCATAAATTAGATAGCCAAGAAGATGGAATTTGGAACCCTGGGACTATGGCCTTATAGGCCTAGGATCATATCCAAGAGAAAACACCTAGAGTTTATGGCCTTATAAACCCTAGGTGACGCCCTCCTTCTAGAATGTCTAATTGAGGATAAAAGTGAACTAGGTCAAGGTCTAAAGTTTATGGCCTTATAAACCTTAGACTTTTGAACTAGCCAAGATTAACCCTAGGGAAATAAGGACTTTTAATCCCTAGGTCTAGACCTTAAGGCTTAAATGCTTCAACAAACAAGATGAATGAAAAAGGGAGGGGGATGAAGACTTATGATCCGTCCTACGGTTTTCAAGCAAGAACAAGGTAACATGCAACAAATTAACCATATAACATTCACCACAATATACCATGAAAACACTTAATATTGACAAAGAAGACTTACTTTAACCAAGTTGAATCGCATGAGCAAAACCCTAGCTCATGATCATCCATCAAAATAAGACAAAGCATCCACAACTTCTCCTCCAAAAGGTGTGCACAAGACAAGTAGAGCGAAAAAGAGAGATAAAACAGCAAGTAGGGGTGATTTCACAAGACTGAGAGTTGTGTTTGATCAAAATGAGCACTCCCTCTATTTATGAGGTAACCAAGCGCCTATGTCCACAATAATGAAGTAAAACAACAATAATCCATGATACAAGTGAGGTCGACCCCTCAAATAGCCTCTAAGAATGATAATACATGCAAATACACCACAATAGGGTCACACGCCTGGTGACGTCAAGCTTTCAAAGGGTGAAGAGAGCCTCCCAAGGCCACGTGTCATCGTCAAATGGTGCAAGCAAAGTGGAAGATCCTCATCAAGTGTCATGTCACATCTCAAAGCCATCAAGCACTGTCTAAGGGAAAGCAAGCCCCAACATCATCAAAAAACCCTAGCACATGACATCATCATCAATAGCCCAACGTCAAGGGTGAGAAGGCCAATGTCCAGGTGGGATGATCATGCATCACCTCTCTGAGTGATGTCCAAATATAATAAAGTGCAATGTCCTCCATCAAATGTTAAATAAGGTATGGGGTGTGTTATCCACTGAGTTGCACTAGCTAGACTTGCAGTTGAGCCGCCAAAGACTGAGTAATCAGTTGCTCAAATTTCAGTGTTCAAAAGTTCAGTCGATCATTTTGACCAACCTTTTTCGCATTTCCATCCCCTGTGGGGCATTGTAATAAATGAGATTAGCATGATGAAGTTGTAAAAGACTTGGCCACCCAAGACTTGATCACGAGTATGCACTCTAGAGAGTTTTTTTTCACTTGTTAATTATTTCTTGCCTAAGAAATTATTTATAGGCGAGTTATAATTTCTAAGTTTTTTCACTCAAATCACCTCCAAAGTTGATGTACTGGTGGTTAGGCCTTGGCATGGAATTTCAATGTCTATTGTGTAAATGTTTATATTACCATGCTCAGTCATCTATATTGAATCATATGGAAATTACGCTAAGTCCCCCCTAGGTTTTTTTTAATGTTTTGAGTCAATAAAAATTTTCCCGCAAACAGGTTATTTTAAGAGTAAAAGTCAAAAAGTCATAAAAAGTGGCATT
Organism: Picea glauca; assembly: GCA_000966675.3. Taxonomy (NCBI): domain Eukaryota; kingdom Viridiplantae; phylum Streptophyta; class Pinopsida; order Pinales; family Pinaceae; genus Picea; species Picea glauca. The sequence continues at coordinate 348,050 of JZKD02S1675509.1, read as the reverse complement.
ATATGTTGTCATATGCAATGTTTGTGCTCGTTTTCTAAGCTAGAGCACCCCCTAAACCCTTATTCCCCATTTGTTGAGTCAAAAAAGTGATTTTAATCACTCAAAAATGATTTTTCCTCACAAAAGGAGAAAAAAGACAATAAATCAATAAAAATCAGCAACCTATTAATAGGGAAACATGTCGGGGACATGTTTTCCCTTCGTCTTTAGTCAACTGAAAGAAAGGGCGAGTTCTCTGATGTGTTGGGCGACTTTATTGGTGATGTGTGCAAGGGAGATGATCCCAAAGCTAACTCGACCTCCCTTGCTTACCTGGAGGATTTGAGGAGCTTGGCGTGGATCCCAAGGAGGGCGCACACCTACTTAGGAGAGGTGGCAACCCATCCTTCCTTTGAACTCACATATGTCTCAAGTTATCTCAAGATCATGTGAGGTGTCACTCCTCCACTTTCCCTTCCACTACCACTCATCCTCACTTGTGGCATGCGCACTCTCCCTTAGCTCATGTGCATTTACCTTGGAGTCTTCACCCCTATTGCTATATAACAAAGTCGACCCTCCTCTTCTGGGTGGAGTTGGAGATTGTGCAAGGAAAGGCTGATTGTAAAATCTATTGTGTAATTATTTTCTCAAGGATTTGAATAAAAGGACTTTGGAGGTCCATTGGTGTTGGTTCTCATGGTGTGGATGTTTTAATGCTCAAATGGTGTATGAGATAACTTGTATTAGTCATAATTTTGCATATCTACTTTTTGAAGGCCTTTAAATTGTGCTATCACATTGTTGGGTAAAATCTAACTTGCTTGCTTGCTTGTAGATTTTATTGTTTCATGCATTAGAAGATTTCAATCATGTATGTTTTTCACATGAACTAACATTCTTGATTGAGTCTTGTTTTGTAGGGAATACCTTCTTTTAACAAGGTGTTTGCAGGGTTGAACATATCATTCGGTTTCCTGACTTGGAGGAATGGTTGATTGGATCTCATCCATCATTTTTCTAAGCCACTAAGGAGCAATAACTCCCTCCTCCATTCACTAAAGGACCCCACAGCCTAAAATTTCACAGATTTGGGAAAACTTTCCTCTTTTCTCCTTCTCCACCTCATTAAAATACTTCTTGTGTTGCTATTATATGCAAGGTTCAATTTCCAAGATCGAAAGATAAATCTTAGGGAAGTATTTTTCTTTGCATGCTGTTTTTTGCAAGTAGGTTAGCACCAAGCTTGCAATTTTTCTGTCTTTATGCTAATTCTTTGACGAAATCTAAAACCTAAGGGTAGTTTCATTTCATAAGAGTCCAAATTTGGATTTAGGCATCCCACTAATACTGTTTGCTTTTTTGGGACAGCAAGCAATATCATTGGGAAAAGAGGCCTCTTTAGTTTCCCTAAATTGTCAAAAATCTACAAAAAATTTCCCTTTTTTGCATTTGGAAAATTCTAGAAAGTTTGAGCTCAAGTTTTACCTTATCAAATAACTTTCTAAAAGTGATTTTTAGTGGATTCTAATAAATTTGTTTGCTGGTTTTAGCAGTTAGCAATAAAAACAAGGGCATACTCTAGCAAATTTGGGCAAAATTTTGATGAAACTTGAACCCCAAGAGTGAACCTTGAAGACTAGTTTCTTCTTAAACTTGTAACACTTGTGATCCCAAGCTATAAGGATCACAAGTCTCCTCCAAAAAAGAAAGAAAAGCAATTGTAAAGAAAGTTAATAAAATAACTGAGGCTAAGGAGACCTGATTTTTTTCTTCTTTCCCCCCAAGGGGGGAACCGGTGGTGGTGTGTTCTTTTTGTTCATAAATGATTTCCTTTTCCTTTTGTTTAAAGCTTGATCTATCTCACAACCTAACAACAAAGTCCAATACTCCCCGATTCCTCCAAAGTAATTATTTATTATCAATGGAAGAGGTTGTAACAACAAAGTTGCTCCAAGCTCTTCAAGAACAAGTGAACCAAAGCAAGATGACAATGAGAGAGAGAGAGGGAGATGGTGAGAAAAGGGTAGCATAACAATACTCTGAAGAATGGTGAAGAATGAATGAGGGAGAGGCTTCTTATATAGCATGAGAGGCCAAAGAAACCCCTCTTGGATCTCTGACAAATGTCACAAATCCAACCAAGAGAACACCCAGTTAAGGAAGGCATCTAACTTTTAGGTATGAGTTAGAATGGAATGTGTTAATGTTTAAGCCATTATTATAGTTCTTTGCATTTCAATAGATAACAATAGCACAAAATAGAATCACTAAGAAATACACAATCACAAGAAACACATCATTTATCCTGGGAAACCCTCATGGGGTAGAAAACCCAGCAAAACTTCCTTAATATAGATAGCCAATACAATGCCAAGAGATAACTCAAACAAGTACAGAAAGTCCTCTCCCAAAGATGCGCCTCTCTCTCTCTCTCTTCTCCAACTGCAGCTCCGGAACTTGTCTCTCAATGAACAAGTGAGTGTGTGTCTAAGTGAGGCGCTAACCTCCTTATTTATACAAGACTGGCACGTGTGGGAGTGTCCTTTCACTAGCAGGGCCGACTTCTTCTCCTAGGTGGTTATAACCACCTTTATTATATTCCGGGGCCTCTTTGATATATTATGGTGCCGACTTCTCTTTCTGCCTATTACAATTACATTATGACCAATCCGCAAAAGGGGATTTGGTCCTTTTACAATAGCTGACATGATCAATCCACAATGGGGATTGATCCAATGAATAATATATCAAATAATAATAAGAATACACTTTGCAGTTACCTTATTTCAACACTCCCCCTTAACAAGAAGAGTATTCTACAGCAGCATCAGACCATGATTTGAAAGATGATCAATTCAGTGAAGCTCTGATATGATGTTAAGTTTTTACTGTTGTTATTAGGTTATTTCCAAATTACATGAGCATTCAATGCATTTCCAAAACAACAGTATAAAGAGGATCACTGAAATAAACACAATCACAAGGTATGCAACATTTTATCCTGGGAAACCCTCATGGGGGAGAAAACCCAACAAAAACTTTCTCAATAATAGATTGCCAATACAATGCCAAGACTAAGACCAAAACACCAAAGACAGACCAAGACTGAGTATGCACCTCTCTTCTCCTTCCTCCTGCAACTGCAACTACCTTCAAGATATGCGCACTAGATGAGTGAGTGAGTGTGTACAAATGAGACACCAACCTCACATATAAATACAAGTGTGAGATGGCGCTAGGGTTGTGTCTCTTCACTTGGCTGAGCCGACTTCTCCTAGAAGTGGTTAAAACCACTTTATAATTACCAGGGGTCGACTTTACAAATACCACTATACAAATATAGTTTGACCAATCCACAAAAGGGGATTTGATCTTAGACAGACTCGACTTGATCAATCCACAAAAGGGGATTTGATCTATAAAATAATAACTCAAATATAATTAGAATATTCTTCAAAGTTACAATATTTCAACATAGAGACTGCCATCACGAGTACCAATGATCTTTGTTGATTCAAGACTCAATCCTTTTGGCCAAGCTAGAACCTGCCCATCTACGAATGCCACTGCATACCCTTTGTCCTCCATGGCAGAGATAGAAAGCAGGTTCTTATTCAATCTAGGTACATACAACACTTCACTCATTTTGAGAGGCTTTACGGACTTCAGCTAAAATGAAGTTGTTCCAACTCCCTTGACTACATACTTGGTATTATCACCAAGTTCCACTTGCAATCGTGAGTTCTCCTTTGTCAAACTAGTGAGTGATTTCTGCGATGTTGTCATATGACGAGAAGCTCCACTATCCACCAACCAAGTCTCCATGGTGACCTACCAAGAACAAAACAAATCTGCACAACTATGTCTCAAGAGATAACTCCCTCTCTTTCTTCAAAGCCTTTGCTCTGAAACCATGTCAATTTTCACATGGAATTCTATGTGACTAATTTCAGATCTGAAAATTACTTCCTCGTGATCAAACAGTAAACCCTAGCTGTCATCACTTGAACAATTTTACACTGAAATTATGACAGAAAATTACAGCAGCAGAAACAACAAGATCTAAAATAAATCATCCATACACTTGAGACACTGAATTTTTTGTTCTGTAAAATTGTCAAATTCAGAAATTCTGAGGGCAAAATCAGCCCTCCTAGCTGACACAATTTTACCAAAAATTATGAGGGAAAACATGTCCTCTGAAAACCAAAAAATTAGCAAAGTTTACATGTGACAAAATGCCAATTTGCAATCTGTTGTAGGTCACCAGTACAGTCTATTGACGTCAGCCTATACGGACCTGTCTTCTGCCCAAAACTCACATGTGCGTCCTGCAGAAACCCTCCACACATGCGGCCGTACTTTTCAGGTCACATGTGTGACTGTACAGACCTGTGCACACCACACGTGTAACCGTACGGACTGTTTTACTCGCACATGCAAACCTGTACGGACTGTTGTACGATCTGTCCACACGTGTGACCTTTCTCTCTCCTCTTGTATGGATGTTTTCTCCTTCTCTCACACGTGTGTCTTCTCTTGGCTGGAAAAATTCAGAAGCCTTCCTTAGCTGAAAACAGAAACAAAATTCTCCAAGAACCCTAGGCCAAATTGCCTAGGTGTAGAAATCTTCTTGCTGAAATTTACATCCTCCTAGCACAAGTGTTTACTCACTTATGCTAACTCCATGATGCCACAATGAGTTGTCACAATCTCCTCCTCTCCTTTTATAGGAGTCCAATGTGAGATTAGAATCCCTTGGCATACTCTAAGGAGCCCTCCACTAAGCTCAACATTAAATTAGAATATTAAATTCCTCTTTGTGGGTGTGAAACCCCAACACAAGCCCACAAAGCCCATCAACAAGCCCATGAGGCCCTAGCCTCATCCCAAGGGCATGTTCACTGAAACGAAAGAGTAATGGTGCCAACTAAGATTCTCACATGCCTAACACCTTAACCTCTTGTGGGAATACCTCCCGAAGCTACAAAAATCAACACTTTAATGAAAGAAGGATGGCCGCCTTGGTAACAATGTTGTAGGGAGAGGTCAAGCGTCCTAGCATGTGTGAAAGCCACTCCCAAGGAATCCAAGAGACACCCTCAACTCCTAAAAATAGGAATGCATAGGATTAAGTAGTAATCCTCCCTCATTTATGACATGACTAGTATGCATATAAAGAATGAAGGGCCTTGGGGATATAAAGAGATTTGTGTAGCAGCATATCATTCACAACACCTACAAGAGATCTAGAGCACAAGGTTGAAGGTACAAGTTGGATTTGGCATAAGGATACATTTATGGAAGCACATCCTTCTCTTTGCGACAAAGGTTATAATATATAAATATAGTGTCCTCACCATCCTACATACCCACTTTGTCTTTTTTTTAACCTCAAGAAATTCCTCCTACCAAAGGCCCACAATCCAACACCCTCTGACATGGATTGTTCTCGTTGGATTTAGGAAGTTCAGGTTGTGGACGAGAACCTAAATGATTTTAAAGGGAGCATCAAGGAGATACACGAGGTACTATCCGAAAAAGTTGGCAACATGGCAAATCATGGCCCAAATTAAGTGGAATGTGGAAAAAGAGAGTATTAGTGGTAAGGCAATTCATAAAACCTTCAAGAAGAATTTGCAAAATTTGCAATGAAGCTGAATGAGTAGCAATCCCAAGTTGTTCCTTACCACTCCTAGTGGAAAACCTCTCACGTGTGAAAAAAAGCCTTCGTCAAATGGCCATCCAGGAAGAAAAGATTCAGTGCATTCAAGACCAACTATAGCAAGTTTGTAGTCATCTTATTGGTGATTGTGTTGGCAAGGGTCACCTCCACTTAGCCATGAATGAAAGTAGTTGGATTTTGAGTGACAAGGCTTTCAACTGAAGAAGCCCCTGACAGTGGTGTGGAAGGAATCACCCTTTTGTGTTCTCTTGTCCAAAATCCAAAATGTCTCCTCCTATAGTCAAGTAAGTATCAGCTATGTTATATTCTCAACAAAAACCATTGTTTTCCCAATCTTTTTTTAAGGTATGTTGCCAAGATTGCACCTAGTTTTGGTCTTGCAAAAGGTATCTATGTTTTTGTATAGCTGATATGACTTATAAAATATTGTCGAGATCAATGTACTCTGTATGCAATAAAAATTTGATTTAATAAAAGGAATTCATTTCTCTAATCATTTTGATTTGGAGGGGATATCATATCTATACTAAGATTCTGGAGAGTTCTGTACTACCTTTTTTGGCTATCCAATTTAGAGGTGTCTGGCTCTCTACATCCAAGAAGTGGCTACTCACAAATAGTGGACCTTATCGGACTTATCCAAACCCAGCTCCATCAAGGTAATCACTTTGTTCTTCTAGTTTATCTCAATTATTGGAGGCATCAAGCGTCATGCAAATACCCCAACTATGGATGCAGCGGACATTAACGATTAGGTTAGTGAGAAAATGCACATCCTCTCATCTTGTTGAGAACATGAGAGACAACCAACTTATACAAAGCCACAAAGATGTACCCACTTATGGAACATCGTCCAACCCAGATCAAGCAGTCAGATGCCCATTAATAGATACTTTGACTTCAACCTCAAATGTTAAGAGAGCTTTAGTTGACGACTCACAAACTCCTCCCAGCTTTACCCAGTCAATCCCTCACTCCCAGACATTCCCCAGGGAACATTATCAGGTTTTGCATTTGTACATTAACAGTGATTGATGAGGACAGTGAGAACTCCTCTTACACCTCTACTTCTACTTCACTCTTTATTAGTGTTTGCCCCTTCCTACTCACTGCTTTTATTTTCACTTGTACTTCTTTTGTTTTGGCGCTTAGGAGTTGCCTTTGCACTCCCACGTTATTATTTTGACTTCTTGTATTTACTAGTTCAATTGACCTATTTCTGGTCACTCGTGGAATTAATAAATTCATCTTATCTTATCTTATGTGGCATATGTCCAATAAATCATTTATATTCCAGAAGTGAAAAGCTGCATGGAGGGAAAGCATGTGGCTCCTTTTCATCAAATATCTAATTTTTAAGAAATTGTCTCTTTGGTTATTTTACTATGGCACGATCCAAGAGAAAGATATAACAAATAAATAATTCACATACCCCACTGCCAGAAGCAGCTAGGAGGAGATTTGGCCACAGTTCACTTTCCAAAAAAATCGCGGCATCGGGATGCCAATGTCTCAGAAACGCATCCACAGCTGGAGGAATATCAATGGGAGCAAACTGCAACAGACCATAGACAGTTGTTAAGCAGTTGCTTTCAAGGAAACTAGAAAAACCACAAATATCAGACAAAAGAAAATACAATACATAATTTCTGAAAACAAAACAACTGTCATATCCGATCCTGGTACTAGTCAATGCAGGTTGAAAAAGGGAAAAATTTATTTCCTAACATACAAAGAAGAAAATTATTCATCAGAATTCATTTACTCAGAGGGCTTCTTCAATGAAGTCATGCCCACAGTAAACTGTATTTTGCAGACTTCCTCATGCCACAATAATTTCTCTACAGAATGTATACAGAATATCTAACCCAAAATATAGATTATTGTCCCCGTGAGCAGATAAAACAGCAGTTCTTCCATAATAAGAATGCAAATTGACAGTAGGCAAAGCAGGCTTCTTGAGCAATATGGGTAGGAACATGTTCTTTTCAGATATATACAGTCTGCAAGTAATCTTGTAAAGTCACTTCAGCACAATCTCTAGAAAGGTTCTGACATGCTGTATGTTTCATATGAATTATGCAACATAGTTCCTGTTACCACCTGAAAATGCATGGTCCATTTTGCATTTTTGGATGCACTATTTTCAGCAGCACAGCACAAGGAGACGTGAACTTTGGGAGATTGGTAGAAGTCATGAGCATTGCATTGGAAATCTGGTTCGAGCATCTCGTTTATCATGCATAGGAGAGATAGTGATGGAGATCCATGTGTTACATTTCTTTCACATGTTGGAGGATGTTCACATATTTGGACGCACGATTGCACATGTGGAAGCAGTTCACCATTTGAGGCACTTGTCTACATATTTTTATGCACATTTCATCTCTGGGGCAATTTGCTACATAATTTGATGTATGTTACTCCATTGAGGATATCTTTCATAATCTCCAAGGCAGATCTACGTATTTGGAGGCACCATTCACCATTGAGGGATTTTGTTAACCTTTGCACTCTTCACCAGGTAAAATGTATACTCATAGGACAGTGCCTCGCACAAGAGATTGACAAGTGCTATATGTGCATGTGTTAGGGAAGAATCCAAGGCATGGTTTGGAGGAGTGTCCCAACTTTAGACGGCATCCAAGGCTTATTTTATGGATAGAAAGGGACAAACTAGTCTAAAGAAGTGTTGACCACCTATTTCAACTAGGGGTCAACATCATGTACCATGAAGATATGTACCTTGTGCTACAACATATTTGAAGACTCATGGCTCAGCAAGGCAGTTTTGCCCCCAGAACTTCTTTCTTTGTACACGGAATGTCCGCTCCCCTACATGGAATAATAATGTAATATGTTAGCATGGGTCATTTTTTAGTTAGTTGCCTAGGACTTTATCATTAGGGAAGTCCTTTCATCGAGTGTTTTTTTTCCTCAGGTAATTAATGTTGCTTACCGGCAATTTTAATTATCCTTGATTTTTTCACTCAAATAATCCTCCAAAGTGATGAAAGGCGTTCTAATGATCGAGCCCAGTGGTGACTAAGGTTTAGAAGCGTTGTAAATGACCATGCTAGACATCTCCTAGAGTCTTGCGGAATTCCATTAAGTTTTGATAGGATTTTTTTAAATTAAAATTTTCCGTAAATTGAAAATTTTAATTATTTTTTATGTAAAGGGGATTTTGTATAGGGGTATGGGTACTCAAATCAAATGGCTTATGATACCCTACACCCTTGGACCAAGTTTCAGCTCAATTGGACAAGTTTTGCTAGGTCAATGTCCATGAGGAGTCCAAGTCAGTCAAAAGTCGACAAATAATTGGCTAAGGTAAAAAAGCCAAAAATTGTAAAAATGTAATAGGGCAAATATGAGATTCATTCTTCACTTGAGAGGAGACAAGAAGAGGAGGAGAGCTCTTGAGCGCATATCTTGAGGAGGAGAAGGCACATGAGGTGAGGTTTGAGGAGGAGCCTTAGCTTGGGTTCTAGTCTACCATGGAGGTTGGCCATTACTTTGATGGAGGGCACATACTTCTAGAGAGGGGTGCAAGTGCTTGTGGAGGGGCGCACTCTTGGGAGAAGAGGCGCATCAAGCAAAGGAAGGGTGCATCTTGAAGAGGGTTCTCACTTGTTTGGTAGAAGTGCACTTTATGGGAGATGGAGGGCGCATCACACTTGTGAGTTTTTGCTTGAGTAGGGGCGCACTTGAGCTAAGTGCGTACTACATCTTTGGAGGGAGGCTATCTTGAGAGGAGGGAGCTTCTACAAGAGCAAGGCAAAGGCAAGCAAGGGTTCAAAGGATCAAGCAAAGGCAAGGTCAAAGCAAAGGAAAAGTGAAAAGGCTCAAAGGCTAGCAAAGGAAGAAGGGCGCACCAAGGCAAAGGGTGCCTTGCTTCAAAAGGCTAGCATGGAGATCTTCAAGGAATCCAAGGCTTCCGAGAAGGGTTGTTATTGTAACA
>JZKD02S1675509.1:294229-304766 GCA_000966675.3 Picea glauca | reverse complement strand
CTCCCATATTCAAGCTTGACAAGTCGCATAGTGTCTTTGAGCAATTAATTGTTTGATATAGTGATCTTTGATGCACATGCTTAGGTGGCTCATTTATTGATTGGATTCACTTATCATGATGTTATGACTTGAGATCCTTGGAGGGCGTGATCTCATTTATTGATTGGATTCACTTATCATGATGTTATGACCTAGTTGGTGGACAGTTTTGGGAGAACAAGCCTAGCTTGGGCTTCCATGGGGCTACAAGCCCACAGGTTGGATGCCAAGGGCTCGCATGCCAGATGAGAAAGATCAAACTTGGAAGGCCTTGAGGATGACTTGGATGACATAGCCTAGCCCCCACATGCCAAACTTTTTGCCTAGGAGAGGCAAAACGTCACTCCTAGAGGCATGACGTCACCTAGGGGGTTAGGACTTGGTGGTGAAGTGCCACTCATTGACACATGGGTGTTTTGAGGAGAAGAAGGTATTCACCATGAGGAGATTGTCTAGATGCTTGACATGTGGCGTTTGGAGGCCTACCCATGCATCTCCAACACCAACGACTTCCTCTAAGTGGCAAAACGTCCCCTAAAGGGGAGACGTCTATGTAAAATTAGGGTTTATTTGTGCAAAAGTGAAACTTTAAATGAATTGTTTAATATTACTTTGTTAAAGGGGGCAAGATTAGCATTGTTGACCCCTAGTCTTGTGGTTTACCCCTTAATTTATGGACAAGTCACCTTAGTGACATTTTGTATAAATAAGAGATCATAAGATCTCATTTGAACATAACTCTCCCTCATTGTGAGAAGTATTGATCTGAAATTTTAACTATCTTTGGAAAAATTGTCTCTTTAGGCTCTTGTTTATGGTTATCTCTTGATGTTATGGTTGATGGAAGTGATGCGCTAGCCTTGGAAGGCTTATCTCTTGCTATTGTGGTGGATTGTCTTGGCATTTTTTCTTGAATTGGTATGGTTTTTACTCTCATGCTATCATTTGCTTCAAGTCAAGGTCATTGTGCAAGGAGCTAGGTGGGAAGTATAAGGGCATACAACCCCACCATAGTCTTCATCACTTTATGCTTCATGTTATTGGTTAAATAAAGGTTTGCTAAGAGAAGTATAAGGGCATACACCCTCTTAGCTTAAACCCTAGCTAGAGAAACTTGTCTTGGGAAGTAAAAGGGCTTATACCCCTAAGGAGGTAGCTTCTCTAACTCTTTCTTTTCATGACCTCATTAACCCAATAATTAAGAGCACTAGTCATTTATTATTGCATTGGAGAAATAAAATATTGCATCGGGAAACGTGATTTTTGGTCAGTTTTACTTATTGCAAAGTGGATTGTATTCCTTGTGCCTTGGGCACCTCACAGCCACTAGGGTGTCCCATCAATGGGCTACTTCTTGCTGCTGTTATAAAATTACATCTTCAGCCATTAGGGCTGCAGAAACCCTAACTCATTTGCTTGAATAGCTCTCTTATCAACCAAAGGATTTTGCTCAAATTTTGCATACTTATTCTTCTTGGTCTAGCGCACTTTTTGGCAAAGTTTGAGGGGATTTCAGTGGTTGATTTTCTTGCTGTAATACATTGAATGTTACAGCCATAAGGCTGATATAATTTGCTGCAAACAAGTGTTTACAACAGCCTTATCTTTTTATGCTAGAATATTAGTTTTTCATCTTGAATTTAGCTAGTCATTAACTAGTCTTTCTCTTGTATTTTCCACTTGATCTCCAGAATTTATTGAGCAGCTTATAGTACCATTATATTGCTGATATATACTGTCATCTATTGCTGCAAATTAGGGACAGCAAGCTTAACTTGCTGATCCAGCTAACATACATCATTGCAAAGTGGTTTTTCTTGTGTCTCGGGCAGGTATTTCACCATTTACAGGTTACTCAACATACTTGGCAACCCTTGGACCTTCCCAAGACTTCATTCCACACATTTCACTCCACTTAGACTTGACCTCTAGGGGCTCCACTTCCATCTCTATCCATATCCATCTCATTCCCCCTAGGGTCACTGAGATCGCCTCCCTAGAGTGACCTAGTCACCCTTGAATTGTGGAACATACATCAAGGTGACATTAGGTGTAGGATTCCCAAGTTGTAGCACTTGCTTTGTGGTTGGGTCGAGCTTTGCCCAACCTACAACTTGCACTATAACAAGGTTTACCCGGTTGAGAGAATGGGTAACCAAGAATTGGAAGGGTTCCTTGACCCATCTACCCTCGGTTCATCTCCATGCAAGAGGCTAGTTTATGTTCAAGTTTCAAAGCGCAGTGATGTGGCCAGGTTTCTAAAAACCCCATGGTGCATTAATTCGACAACAATGTTGATGAAGAAATGGACACCTTTTTCGATGCAAGTCGTGAGAGCATAGACGAATTGTCGGTCTAGGTTAGACTGTCGGGGCTTCCACCGGAGTGTTGGACGGTGAAGTGTTTTGTAAAAATTGGGAATACCCTTGGTACTTATTTGGATGTTGATATGTCTTTCACCTCCACAGGGCGAATGTCGATGGCTCGGATACTTCTTTCCCTTAACCTCCGGAAAGGGCTCTCTGAAGACTTAGAACTGTCATGCGGAAACAGGGCTTTTATGCAAAAGCTAGACTATGAGGGCATTCCCTTCAAATGCCATCAATGCCACAACCACGGCCATCGAGCCTCAGAATGCAGTTTACCCATGAGTCATCGATGGCATCTTACCCCAACTGGAAAAATCAGAAAAAGAGGACCTTTGTCCCAAGGTAAGTCTTCCTCTGCAGGTTCCTCAAAGCTTGGAAGGTTGGAAGTGGTTTTATGAGGAGCAACAAGCATGGGAGGCAGAAAGGGTTTGCAACAACATGAAGAGATTGCCTCCACCGCTTCGGGCACAGGTTCGAGCCTCAAACATTCTACGCCAACGATCGATCCAGCAACGGAATGGTTGCGTGCATCTGGGTATGCCTCCCAAGCCTCTTTCTTCGTCTTTAAATTTTTTCTTCCAGTCTTTGTCTTCTCTGGGAATAACTTTGGTAGAACCCCTGAAGAACATTCCTTTTTCCTCGGAAGCTCACCTCCCTTATTCCCCTCACTCCCCTTCAGGCTCTGAGCCTCCCCTCTCCCAACTCAAGATGACCCAACCCCCGGTCCTCCCCTCTTCCCTCTCGTCCAATCACACCCAAGACTCTTCGAACATTTTTGATGAGGAGATTGTGTGGTACCAATTGAGGAATAGACCAATCCAGGCCACCGAGGAGTTAATTAAAAATTTGGAAGGCCTAGGTCTAAACCCTCTACATTTTGTTTCTAGTAAAGGGAGGGGAAGAAAATCCTTTTTAGCAAAATCACAGTCTCGAGCAGTCATTGATATGGTTGTCGGACGACAACTGTCCATCACAGGGTCCCTTAGAGCAACACCAACCCTGGGAGGGGGTTCGAAATGAAACTGCTCTCCTTTAATTGTAGGGGTTTGGTGAGCCCTTCCAAGAAAATCGCCCTCCACAGATTGGTGGATTCAACCCATCCGGACATAATTTTACTTCAGGAGACTCTAGGAGATACAAATGTCGTGGTCCCCACACTGGAAAAACTAATTAAGGGCTGAGGATTTTTTGGTTTGGATGCTTTGGGGAGATCGGGGGGTCTGGTTATGGGGTGCAGGACCAGATCCATTAAACTAGAAAACTCCTGGGGGTTTGCCTCTAGCCTAGGAATGACAGTCAGTGTGGAGGACCTTGGAATGATGTTTATGATACTAAATGTTTATGGGCCATCCCAAGACCACACTTTGTTTTGGGATATCTCTTAAACAAATCCTTCATACAGGAAAGGAACCTTATCTTGGGGAGGATTTGAATTTCTCCCTGGGTGTTGCAGAATCATGGGGCCAAAGGGCCCAGGCAGACGCACATTCAAACTACTGCAGACACAAATTGGACCAACTTGGAGGAATAAGAGGACGGGGGATGATCATATTGCGAAAAGATTGGACCGATTCCTTATCTTCGCCCATTTGGTGGAGAGGAACCTTTACTCCTCGGACAATGGATGGGTTCAGGGGGTGAATCTGACCATTACCCTATTTTCATGGAGGTTGCGGGCAACACAAGAAAACCTGCAAGCCCTTTCAAATTCAACTCGACTTGACTGAAGGAGGAGTTTATCAATCTGGTAAAAGAGACATGGATCCCTTTAAACCAAGATGAGAGGGAAGCGGTACAGTTTGCAAGAAACCTCAAAACACTCAAATAAGCTACAGTTGAATGGGAAAGAAGAAAAAGTACATGGTTGAGCAGGAACTTATCAGTACGGAGGCAAAGCTACAATCCTTCTATGACACTAAAAAAGGAGGTTTTTCGTCCCCAGAAGACAAAGAGGCCTTATTATCTCTAGAGAAAAAATAAGGAAACTCTACAAACCAGAGAAGAGGAATGGAGACAAAAAAGTAGAGCTCTTTGGTTACACAATGGGGGAGAATACAAAAAATTTTCAAGCCTATGCAAAAGGTCGAAAGATGGCAAACACAATATGGGGATTAAAAAACTCAGCTGGGAGACAGTTCACTTCCTTTAGGGACCCAACATTTCAAAGCGCTCTTTTCAGCTAAAAGAAGGGTAACAATAGATGTCATCATTCAATTAGGCCTTTGTTTTCCAAGCTTTGCGGGGGAGGAAGACAATAGGGCCTTAATGGAGGAAGTCTCTGAAGATGAACTCAAAGAGGTGGTGCATAGTTTTCAAAAAGACAAAAGTCCAGGACTGGATGGGTGGTCCATGAATTTCTTTGTGGGCCTTTTTGATTTAGTGGAAAGGACTTGCTCGGAGTGGTAGAAGAATCAAGGATAAATGGCTTCATACATCTTCCTTTCAATGCCACTTTCATTGCCCTCATCCCAAAGAAGGACGATCCACAAACTATGGAAGATTTCAGACCGATCTCTCTCTACAACTGTGTCTACAAGGTGATAGCTAAGACTATCAGCCATAGGCTTAAAGCGGTCCTTTCCAAAACAATTTCTCAAGAACAGTTTGGGTTCCTGGCAGGCAAGCAGATTCATGAGGCAAAAGGAGTTTCCCAGGAGGCCCTACACAGCATAAAAACACAAAAAATCAAAGGGGTTGTTCTAAAAATTGACCTCTCCAAAGCCTATGACAGGGTTAGTTGGCTCTCTTTCTGAGGATTCTATTAACTCATACATGTTTCTCTCTCCCATTCACAAACTGGATAATGAGTTGTATCATGTCAGTATCCTTTGTTGTCCTCATAAACGGTGCAGCCTCTTCTTTCTTCACAGCTGAAAGAGGCCTTAGGCAAGGCTGTCCGCTGTCTCCTTTACTATTTCTACTAGTGGCAGAAGGACTCAACCGAGCCTTATTGGAATCTAAACATAGAGGAGAGTTCCAGGGGGTCTTTTTCACCCACACTTTAAGACTTTCCCATCTCCTGTTTGTTGATGATGTACTAATTTTTTGCAGTGGTCTAAGGAGAGATGCGGAGAAGCTAAGTGGTATACTTGATCTCTTTAGCCGAGCCACAGGCATGCAGATCAATGGCCAAAAGTCCAACCTTTCCTTTCATCTTATAGAGGAACAGGAGTTAGGTGTGTACAGGGATTTTTTTCCGTTTGAAGTGAAACCTTTTGATGAAGGATTGAAATATCTTGGGTTCCACTTAAAACCCAACAACTACAAGAAAGTGGACTGGGACTGACTGATAACCAAACTGGAAAAGAGATTGAAATCTTGGTGCTTCAGATGGCTTTCCAGAGCCGGGCACTTGATCTTAGTCAAGACAGTTTTGGAAGCTATACCATCTATTGGGTCTCTCTTGCTTGGGTCCCCAAAGGAACGCTGGAAAAGATCAGGGGAACATGCTTCAGATTCCTGTGGGCTGGTCAAAAGGAAAGTTTTGTGCTGCCATGGATAAAGTGGGAAACTTTGGCAAACCCCAAACTCCTGGGGGGCTGGGGCCTAAAAAACATCCACAATTTTTCAAAAGCCCTAGCTGCCAAAACAGGCTGGAGATTGATTACCACTGACAGTCTCTGGACAAAGGTGATACACCAAAAATATATCTGCCCGGATTCAGTAATGGACTGGATTAGAACAAGGAGAACTCAAATTGCACAATTATCTGGAAAGCCTTATTAAAATCTTTCCATGTCATCAGCCAAGGCCTAGCCTGGAGAGTGGGAAGCGGCACAAAAGTTAGGATTGGCCAGGATCCCTGGCCTGGAAGCAACAGGAATCACCTCCTCCCGCTGCCCATAATAGATACACTCTTTGAAAGGAGTATCATTCATCTGGACCAGGTAGCTGATAGGCTTAGAACCACAGTCTGGGGACAAGAATGGAAGGATGCTACGCAGCTGGGTCTGGACGCAGAATTTGAGGCGGCTTGGAACGCCTACACCAGAGAACTAAAACTAGGTCATATCCGCCTTACAGATAAAGAAGATGAGCTAGTGTGGCAACATAGTCCATTTGGAATTTACACCCCCAAAGCAGGATACACTCAAATTCAATTAGGCCTCCAACATCCAGAAACTGCCTGGTGGTGGAAAGGGATATGGAAAGTTAAGTGCCCTCTTACAGCACGATTGTTCCAATGGTGTTTGATTAACTCCAAGGCTCCAACTTGGGACAGAATGAAGCTGAGAGGTCTGGAGGGCCCTGGATGGTGTCCTCTTTGCAAAGGTGGGGAGGAACCAGTCTCCACTTGTTCCTAGATTGTCCCTTCACTTGTCAAACTTGGGCTGAATGCACAAGAGCCCTCGGGCAGGAATGCAAGTGGCAGGGCCCAAACATAGAAGAGGCTTGGAAGTCATGGCTGCAGGAACATAGGAATCACAACATAAAAGCACTACCTCTGCTCATAAACTGGGGAATCTGGTTAGCCCGGAACTCCTCTATTTCTAAGGATAAAGCATCTATCCCAGAACACACAGCAGCCAAAAGTATCGGCATCCTCTCACATTTCCCAAAAGAAACAGAAGCCCCCCCTATAAGACAAATAACAGATGAACAGATAGACAGATCGAGGCCCTGGGCATTCTTGGTGGCGCTTCCCAAAACGAGGGCTTATCCTGTGGAGGCGGAGCTGTTTTTTACTTATCGGAATCCCACTGGTATAAGCTCAAATGGGGATTGGGACCGGGAACAAACAACTTTGCTGAGCTCATGGCCTTAAAACTGTTACTCACCTTTGCCGGGGAAAAAGGGATTACTAATCTACAAGTCTTTGGAGACTCTTTGGTGGTCATCAATTGGATAAGGAAAACACAAAAGTGCCACAACATAAGACTATTGCCAATCCTTGCAGACATTTTCATAATTTTGGATACTTATACAACCATTTCTATTCGACATGTTTACAGGGAAAGGAACGGAGAAGCAGACAAACTCTCTAAGGAGGGTCTTCTCCTGGTTCATGGGCAGTGTCATATCCTCGAGAACAGAGAAGGGACAGATTATGCTTATTATCATAGGCCCTTCATAGATGCAGGGGGGCGGGTTGACACTGTTCCACAGCTATAACAGGACTCAGTTTTGTTCTCACTTCTCCTCTCCGACTGGTGATTTTTCAGTTTCTCCTCCAAAGTTTTTGTGGTTTTCAACAAACACAGGTTTACGAATACTTCTGGTTAGCACTATAGATCAGGATACTGGACAGACCGCCCCGGGCGGACACTCTTTTTGTTTATACAGGGATGTTTTTATTTATATGTAACTATACCAGGCAGTATATTTCACGGATTTGGCATACTTTTTGTTTTAATTGGACAATTGTGCCCTTAGGCATTTCAACAGTTTTTAGTATATAAGAAATCAGATGTTGGACTTTATTGCACAGACGGGTTTTGCCTATGTGCCTATGAGGCTGGGTGACTCTGGTGGGGTCTCTTTTTTGAACTAAATGCATGGCTTATCATGCATTCTGCAGAATGTAAGTTTTATCTTCTTATGAATAAAATTTACGCTTTTTTCCTTGGGAAAAAAAAATGAACTCCAATCTCAACATTAACAGTTCTCAGAAGCTTAGGACTATTGCAGACAAACTTTTTGAACTTGACCATATGGAGTAGAAAGAGAAAATAGAAACCCGAGAAAGGTATGATTAATACATGGTTACTAACAATGTATTGTTTGGTGCTATGTCACAATATTAACAACCACATAAAAATATACACCACAATTTACAAATAGCCAATCCTTAAATATTTCACAAGAAGAAAGCTTGCACCTCCATTTTTCAATCAAAAGATACAAATTTTGAAACAGGAAAAGGTATTAGAAGTGCATACAAGACAAAAGGGAAGCTCACTATCAGTAAGTCGTAACGCAAGAAAAAACAATTTGGAAGGGACCTATAAAAGCATTAAGTCAAATCCATAGACCTAAATTTTAAAGAATGATATTCAAGTTTATAAGTCAAACAACTAAGGCATCCATCTTACAAGGCAGTCACAGTAGAGGTAGTCATCAATATACTCAGGTAAGGCCGCGCTTGAATGCACTGCTCGATCACAGGAATTGCAGCCATTCCTTCACCTGTTACCAAAGACATGAAGGTTTGTTCATTTCACTTTCATATCAAATACTGCACCTTTTCAACTCAAAATAGGGTGCCTTCAAAGAGAAAAAAAATTCTTGAGACTGATTAAAGGCAGATTAATTCAAAGTTAATGCATTTATAATTGGTCAAGGCTGCCATGCATAATTGAATCTGTCTAGTAAATCTCTATAACAGAAATATACATATGGTAAACAAATAATTAAATTTGCAATCTGAAGCCAAATAATAATCCAGAAAATAGATTTGAACAATATTGAATACAAGTCCAGATTTTTTGCATCAATAATTACGCCAACATCAGCACTAAAAAGGAGTTTTTTTAATGATGGAATTTGGCAATTTTTTGATAGATAAGATGATATTATTAATGTTCACAAATGACCAAGTAATAGGTCAATAGGACTAGGGATTACAATCAATGTCCACTGAACAGTGGGAATGTCTAAAACACTTCTAGAGCTAAAATGTTATCAAAATACAAGAGATATAACTGACAAGAAAAGAAAAAGAAGCACAAGAGCTAGGCAAGGCCCTAGCTCCACATTAGCATCAAAAGTGGAAATAAAAGTAGAGGAAGAGGAGGGAGAAGAAGCCTCCCTGTTCTCATCAATGATTGTGAAGGGACCTGTTATCCCCTAGCCTAGGGATAACTAAGGAGATCACGTCTTGAGGCCCACAAGTCCTAGCCATGGAGTACCGAGAGCCAGACGACTTAAGCATGGCCCCGGTGCGCCCCTCTTTTCTTCAGTGCAGTCCACATATCACTAGCAATAGTATCCATCGCACCAGCCTGGTCCTAAAGTAGCAGTGAGTCTTGCTCCATGGGGTAATGAGTTTGGGTATCATGGTATGTATCACTTTGATTTTTGAAGCACTTGAACATGTTGTATTTGAATCCTTCTTCATTTCATGACGTTTGCTTGGAAATTATGCTCTTTGCCTTGTTCAAACCTGGAAGGGTGACACAGTGCCCTAGTAAGTTGATTTCCCTTTAGGATGGGTTGCTACTGGGTGGATCTTTGAAGAGTCATCGTCCGTTCCCTCCATACCTACCACTTTCCATCTTTATTCCTTCCATCTCCTCTTTCCTTTTTGGGCATTGGGATTGGCTACACTATGAAGGGTTGTACCTTACCTCGTGGGAAGAAGGGGATAAAGGCCCATAGGGTAAAAGTAGCTGGCAAGAGTTAAAAGCCAATTTTGTAACCTTCGAGATGCTTCGCCCAGGGATCCCCGAGAAAGCAGTGAAAAGCTTCTCATTAAGAAAAGGGGACCCACAAGATAACATAAACACTCAAGGTACTAGTTGATGGATAGGAGGTCTCATCACGAGCCGGCCTATTATGACCATGGGCATGTAGTGGTATGACATTACGACCCATCTGGTCACCAAACCAGGGTAGTGGCTCTTGGTGGCATAGCCAAGAGAAAGGGGGTCTCATTATGAGCCAGCCTTCTCATTTCCATGGAATGTTTGTGGATAACGTTGTCACCTCTGATCATCAAGCCAGGACAGTGGCCCTCAACTATTCCCTTGAAGCACAAGAGAAAAAGATCAAAAGAACTAAAGCTAAGAATAAAAGGCAATGAATGGGCTAAGAAACAATTGCATCCATGACAAGGTGCAGCTCACCCTCCACAAAGGTACCCACAGGTAAGACTCTACATTTCCCTGTTATCACATGCACCCCATGCCACCTCATACAATTACATGACTTGGACTAGATTCCACCTGGGAAACACCCCAAACTTAAAAGAGGTTAGCCCAATAGGACACCCTGAGACCCTCTCCAAAACTAACTTGTCAAATTGCATAACGTCTTTGAGCATTTGTTTAGGGTTAAGGGGGGTTTGATGCACATCTTTGGGTAATTTAATTATTGGATGTGATTTACATGCTATGATCCTTGTGACTTATGAACCCCTGGAGGGCGTACTTGTTGTTTCTGCAGGACCTTGCCCGGTGGACAGGTACACA
>JZKD02S1675509.1:262530-287928 GCA_000966675.3 Picea glauca | reverse complement strand
GTACTCTCCCCCATTATCAAATCTGAGAATTTTTATTCTCTTCCCTGTTTGAGTTTCAACAAGGGCTTTGAATTCTTTAAATCTTTTGAGTACCTCTTCTGAGGTCTTTCCTGCCCAAAAATAAATCCAAGTCTTTCTAGAGAAATCGTCTATAAAGCTAATGTAGTATTTAGACTTTCCCCCTATAGACAGAGAAGACATAGGACCACAAATATCAGTGTGAACTAAGTCCAAGATACTTTTGGACCTGTGATCACTCCTAGGGAAAGGTGCTCTTACATACTTACCTAAGGCACATCCTTTGCAAATCTCATGATGTTTTGTGGAGAAGGAAGGCATTCCAATCACGATTATGCCCAGAATTTTAAGAGCTCCATACCCAAGATGAGCCATGCATCTATGCCATATCTCACAGTCCCTACTGTCACTATTGTTGGCAAGAGCATAATGAGAGTCAAATTGTAGCTTGTATAGCTTGTCTTTCCTTAGTCCAATAACTTGCTCAAAGTCCTTTCCTGTGCCTTTTGGTTTAATGTAGGCCCTTTGATCTTTGAAGGATACTTCATACCCTTTATCTTCTAAGGTTGAGACTGATACTAGATTCTTCTTTAAACCTGGAACATAGAGAACGTCCTAAAGGTAGAGGGGTTTACCTGACTCCCTCTCAAACTTTATTGTTCCCGTCCCCTTTGGATGATAGGCATAATCGTCACCCAGAAGGATTTCGAACCCGAGTTCTCTCTCATTTAAACTGTTGAAATAATGCTTGTGGCCGGTCAAGTGACTAGAAGGTCCACTGTCTATGTACCAGACATCATTAGTTTGGGTACAAGAGAGACTGACTTGACAAACTCCCTCTGCCATTTTTATCTGATGAGGGTTGTTAGATTTTTCTCAGCTCTGATACCATGTGAACTTATACTAATAAGTAAATATAAAGAAGAAGAAAATATACTAGCAACCACTCAACAAAGTAATTCCCAGAATTTATTTATACAGTACATCAACTAGTAGTCCAGAACGCATTCTTGTTCTTGGTTATATGATTGTTGTCGTACGAGGGTTCTGCTACTGTACGGAACATAATTTGTTGTAGAGTCCACGGGCCCTAGCTCGGCCTTCTATCTTTCACTGTATATTGAAAAATGACTGCTATAGGTCCTAGCTCGACCTGTCTAAGTTACTCTTCCTATAGAATGTTCTCCACAGGCCTGATCTAAGCCCAGGCTATTTGTGCTCGACCGTACAGAGATGTACGGGATCCTCTCAGCCCGATTTTCTTCATCTATCTGAATGAGATAGCATGACTCGACTTTTTATGTCATGGGTGGGTCCATTGTGAGGTTAAGTAAAGAACCTGGTCGTTGGAACTCGGGTTAGGTCGATGGTTAGGATGTAATTTTCAACGAGAGCACTTTATCTCTCACTAAAATGATTTTAACACTACCGCCATCCAAATCTTGGGCAAGGGGAATCAACCTAGCACTTAGTGGCCCCACCAACAAAGATAGGATTAAAGAAAAAGGTAGTGAGTCTAAGAACACCTTAAGGTGCCCTACAAAGTTTCTCACCTATGGATCACCGCCTCCTAGACATATAAGGCTAGGCATCTCTAATTAGTGGAGCGAAAAAAGGTCACAGCGGAACCACTTGAGTCTTGAAACAAAGAGTGAAACCTCCCTCAGATCTCCTAGTATGTGGGTGTTGAGAAACATAGCTCGAGCAGGAGCTTCTTGCACAACTTAGGTGTGAATGTGCGAGAAGTTGTTCGAGACAACTTCTAGTGACCACTTACTAAAAGTGAGAAACAATACCATCTTGTAATTTCACTTATTAAATAAAAGTGAAAGTTTAATTTCCCTAGATCTCTTAAACCTTAGAAATCTAAATGAAATATTCTAGAGATTCTAGAATATTAGTGAGTTAGATTTGATCTAATCTTAGCCATACACCTCATTGTTGAGATAAGGTGGTTGCTAGGATTAAGGAGATTAGCTGAAATTAGTTGCTAAGATTTGGGAAATAGTTGTTAAGATTTGGAAAATTAGTTGCTAGGATTGAGGAGATTAGTTATCTCTCTCAAAGCATAAATAGAACAAGATGGGAGAGGTTGAATACACAATTTTGTATACCAAGAAGATTCAAGAGATTAGAGAGAGATCAGTTGAGCAAATTCAAAGCACGGGAAAGGAGAGAGGTCGAGAAGCAGGCCTAAGTACAGTCTGTACAGTGCTGTACTGCAAATCAGGTAAGCAAATTCTCAGTTTTCCAGCAAACAAATTTATCTCAGTAAGTGCAGATTTGTTTTTTTGTGTATCCCGTACAGATGTTAGTTTGACAGCTTGTGGAGGTTTCCCTATAAGCTTGGAATTTAAATGAAAAGTTGATTTGAGGGTGTAATTATTGGTGTATTGTGTTTATGCTTCCGTTGTTCATTTTCAGCTATATGTGTGATTGTTGCATGTTCAGAAATATTTATTTCTGTAATTAAATAAGTTCAGATTTAATTTATTTAACTAAGAGAAACATAGGACAGCAGTCACCTAGGGCTAGAAAATTAACATGTTATCAGATCTTAGTCCCTGATTGAGATCCTCAAGGGTTTACAGCAGTAGATTAACTGCCAGAAACAAGAATCAGCAGTTAGATTGTTTCATTATTGTTGCTTGAAGGACTAAGCACTCTTGCAGGGCAGGTTTTTTGTTTTATTTTCAGATCTGGGAAGTTTGTGAAATAGATCTCATGGATGGCAGCAGCAAGCCTCAGATTTGAGGACAGATTAGATGGTGCCTCCAATTACTTGTCCTAGAAAGCCAACATAACATTGCTATTGGAAGAAAACGATATCTGGGAGATTGTCAAGGATGTTGTGATTCCACCTACAGATCCGCAGGAGTTGGCAGCACATAAGAAAAAGGAAGTGAAAGCCAAGCGGGTGATCTTGGATGCCATGAAGGATCATTTGATCCCTCATACCTCTAAGAAGAAGACAGCAAAGGAGATGTTGGATGCCCTGCAATCCTTTACCAGAGTGAGAACATAAACCGGAAGATGATATTGCAGCACAAACTCAGATCCATAGAGATGACACTGTTACCAGTTACATGATGAAGATCACGCAGATTCGTGATCAATTTGCAACAGTTGGGGAGAATGTGGCCGATCCAGAGTTGGTGAACATGGAACTAAATGGATTCCCAACGTCATGGGAACCATTTGTCAAAGGTATCTTTGCTCGTGAAAATCTTCCTACCTCTAAAACACTGTGGGATGACTGTACCCAAGAGGAGACTCGGATGGAGTCAAAGGCTGGCAAGAAAGGTGGTGACGACAATCGAGCTCTAATTGGCCAAACCAAGAAGGGAAAAGGTAAAGGACCCAACAAGGGTAAGGGAAAGAGTAAGGATTCAGCCTCACAGACAAGGAAGAAGGACTTGAGTAAAATCAAGTGTTCATATGTCATAAGCAAGGACATTATGCATCACATTGTTTGGACAAGAAGAAAGGTAAAGGGAAGCAACAACAACAAGTAGCAACCTCCATTGAAACTCAAATGAGCAAATTTTCCTCCAAATTCGAGCAAGACTTCTTGGTGGTATCTTGCCTTTCTACCAGTACGGTTCCACAGAACGCTTGGTATGTGGACAGTGAAGCATCTAGGCATATGACATCAGCTCAGGAGTTATTTTCAAGTCTAACAAAGCCGGAATCAAGAGTTCGGGTTGATCTTGGTGATGATGCCAAGTACCCAGTAGCAAGAGTTTGTACCATTCCCTTCCAACTCCAGTCAAGTAACTCTTTAGACTTTGACAATATTTTGATTGTTTCAGGTCTCGGGAAGAATTTGCTTTCAATTTCAGTAATGGAAGATAAGGGCTTTGTAGTAGAGTTCAAGAACCAACAAGTCCTTATCCAACAGGAATCTAGCCCTAAATCAACTCGGGTGATCAAGGTTAGGGAAGGCAATTTATACAGGTTACAAGGTGAACTTGTTCGATCCCTACTTCATAACACAAACAACTTTCTGGTAGTTCAAAATTCTCAGGCTGCATTCAACTTCGTATAATTTGTGATTTTAATCTATGCACTAAGCTTACCTTTTTCTTGCAGGTCAAAATATGTCCCCACGAAAGAAGACAGCAAGGTACTTGGGACCGAGGCCTCCAGTAGTGGCCAGCAAACTGAAGGCGAGCCGGAAGTAATTGAAGCCACATACGATGACACATCGGGACTCCTAGAAAAGAACGGGGAAACGCTGAAGTGGGGAGAGGTATACCACATGTTCAAGAAGTCTAATTTCTCCGCTGAAACTAAAGAACCAAATGAACTTAAAGTGTTCAAAAACATTAGGAAGTCTGGCATATTCAGAGTAGCAGCACACCTGGCGGTATTCCCATAACACTTAAAGAATCTGCAATGGTAGCCTTTGTTTTTTCTGTTCAATCAGTGAAAATACGAAAGGAATAGTTCTGCAGTAGAGTATAGGCGCATTGTAGTAGTTGTAAGTTTAAGATCTGTTATGATGAGCTGACCATTGGAATGTCCAAAGCAATTTACATATCAACCATGGGGAAGCCACCTCTGCCAGGCAAGCAAGCTCGTCAACCCTCATATAAAGCAAAGAACCACCCTTTATTCAAAGCAGTATAACTTCCTGAACTTAGCATTATGCTGGGTTTTTGTATTAGGCTTTGCCTCCATTTTGTATGGTTTCCCTTAAAGAAATAATAATCAAACAGTGATGGGTTATAAATCCCACTTTATAACAACATCGTGATCAATATAAATAGCCTGGCTAAGGGAAGACAAAGCATTTCATCTCCTTATCTGTTCATATTTCAGAAGGTCCCTATCAGAAAACAGTGGTGAGAAAGACTTATCTCCTTTTACAGCCTCTTCAAATTCGGGGTACAATAATATACTGAAAATGGGGAAGAGGAAGTGACGTGGTCATGGAGACAACCCATTGTGATTCTTAGAATCCATGCCTCCTTTGCTAAGCTGTCCAACAGCGCCAGCACACTGTGTCATTCTGCTATGATGTCTTCTGCATGATGTTACCAGTATGCGAGGTTGTGCAAAAAGGTGTTAGTGCAACCAAACTCCCTCTAGCATGACCGAGTCGCAGCTCAGGCTTGTGCAACCCAAGTCTTAGCGCATCTTGCAGTGCAGCCCATGCTGCCACCCTGAACTGCACAAGGGTGCTGACTGTTAGAAGCATGAACTGCGCCATCTGCTCTGTGCAGCTCAAACTCGTGATGAAGCAACCAATTTGCTGGCAACCATACGCAGGCAGATTTATGACAAACTTCTCTCCAAATCCAATCCAAAACTATCCTAGCCTTATTCAACCTTTGAACACACTTCCGGTATCGACTATAGTCAATAATGTTGAATGGATAATGGTGATGGTGTAAAACAGGGCTCATCTTCAAACACAGCATTAGGATGTGTGGGTGCGTTTTCTACTTCCCCTGGCCCATTATTGTTGCAATGGCCGCCAGGGCTATGCATTTTGGTCCGTAGAAACAAAAATGGAGGAGGTATACGTAAGAACAAGAAAGAAAAAGAGGCAGAAATGCAGAAATGAAAATAGAAAGTTATATTAAAACCATGAACAGATTCAAAATGAGGTCATAGTCTCTAATTTGATTTTTAAAAATCTGTATGCATTTCATTGGAGTACATGGCCATAAGTTTTTTAAATTTAAAATATAATTTTTTTTTTTAAAGTTGGGGTTGGGGGTGTTGCTAAAAAAAAAAAGGATAATCGGACCTATTCCTTAAGTTTTTAAGTAAGAGAGAAAAGTCCATTAGACTCGAAACGGATACCGCTAAGCAGCGAAGAAGGAAAGAAATGTAGCAAACGGCAACATAACATACCCAAAGAGACAGCGTGGAACCAGAGAAGAGGACCGTTAGGGCGTTTGATGGAGGGACGACCGAAGCGTTCTTCCCATCTGAGGGGGTGTTCCAGGCCACGGTTTCTCCTCCGTCGGATGTGCCACGCAACCAGCGGAGCCGCTGCCCAAGCTATCGCTCTATATAATAAGATGCTCACCGATTTCCCTCCATTCCCACCTGCAATTTCTGCCATTCCCTCCACCATCCCACCCGCTCTGCCGTTGGTTTTGGTTTACTTCAATGTATTTCCATTTTCAAGTCTCAGCAATCGGGCCTGATCAAATTTTCTCGTTTACTCTCAGTTGAGAGTCCTTGTTTAAGTCGAAATCGAAACTAATGTAGTGAAACTTGTTATGGTCTTGTAGTCATCTTATTTTTCATTTTATTAAATATTAAAAGTAATTTAATAAAAAAAACATATTGTTTAAAAGAGCAGGTTTAAAATAAATTTATAAAAGTTTAGCACCTACTTTACGTTGTAAGAGTAAAGGAATAAATTTAATACTGAAATTATTACCATAAAGTTAATGGAGTTTGATTGGGTCTAATGGTTAAGAATATGTGTTTCTTCCTTGGAGGTCATGGATTCAAATCTAGAGGAGGGTTTAGATTATTTTATTACTATTATTAATACAGTCAAATTCCAAATTGTGAGAATGAGTTTTAACATCAACTACAAAATGTTCTAACTATAAAAATAGTTTTAGTTTTGAGATCAACTACAAAATGTTCTAACTATAAAAGTCCTCATATATTAAGTTAGGATTGCAATATGTTAGAGGACAGTGCAATTGATTCAAAAACCATAATCAAAACTCTTTCTAATTATAGGGTCAAGGTTGTGGAGTACACAAAGGACACAATCGCAAGGTTGCAAGGAAGTGATAGATCTCAACCTTAAGGTTGGAAAACATGTAAAGATAGCAATGTAAACATGCATCATAATGTGAATATCTCTATATGAGGTTGTGGTTCAAGCAAATTATATTCCAGTGCAGTGTTGTGATGCAATTAGTGATCCATGCATAGTTAACTCTAAGCATGATCTTGTGCAATTTCTACATCGGTGTCGGCAATACACTTCATGTGCAACCACGACGATAGCTTTGTTTGTCTGTGATCAAAGTCCATTGGCACCAATGACAAGCAAAGGGGTCCAATGCAAATGACAGGTAAAGTGATCAAGTTTGACTAGGTCAACATCACATAAGCCACATGTATTGACTTGAATTCAACGAACAAGGAGATGATCAACCTTAAGCAAAGCACCCAATGTTGAACATGAGGACTCGACATGATGGTTGTAACATAGGACATTAGATATTATCCATCCATGTGTAAAAATATGTAGTCACACTCTATTGTAAATGATTAGTTAGCCACATTGTTATATTGTACAATCACAACACAACTCACCTAACAACGTTTTTCAAAGCTCTAGCACATGGAGCAGTTTCTACTTTTTGTAATGGTAATGGATATTGCATTTTGAGCTAACTATATTTTCTCTCTATTGTGGGTGTATATGATGTTCCTACTTAAATCTCTCCAATTTTATCGTGACATTATAGATCAAATGACATAAAACTCTATTATTATGAGCCTAATGGGGGCATATAAGGATTATAGAGTCATTACCATTTACATGGACTTACAATTTGGATATATGCATATCCTTAGGTTATTTGGGAGTTCTTTCCTTGTGTATAAGGGGTTATTATGTAACTCATCATTCTTATCATCTTCAGAGTTGTGTTTCATGGCTCTATTTGGTATACATTGTGTATAACAAGTTTATCATTATGTGTTAAGAATTGAGTTCAAGGTGACAAAAGTGTTATGAAGATCCCATTGTTTGGATAACGGAGGAGGAAATGGTTGATTTTTTAGTCGATACTATGGAGAGTCTTAGTGGAAACTACATTTATTTTTCCCTCGCAAGTGGAAGTGATCAAAATTCGGCATGGGAAAGACATGCTCATTTGTGATCAACCTAAGGATGATCTATTCAATCTAGTCAAAGAAGAGAAAGATATAAATCATGGTGTTGGGCGCGCACGCGGGGTGGTTAACTTTAAAAAAAAAACACCCTAAAAAAACTTAGGAAAATCATGGGTTTAAAATCAATTCGTTGACATCAGACCCTCCAATGAAACCTTTGATGTGATGGTGGTGTTTCCATGATTTTTCAATGCAAAAGGCACCTAGACTGGAAATCACAAGACATCGTCAAAGCCCAACATAACTATCATGAAGGAAGATGATCTCCTAATATTGTCGACAATCCAATCCAAGGTGAATAATGAAATTTTAGGACAACTTGAGAATGATGGTAATCTGTGGTCTCGACTAATGATGGACACAAATCCAAAGATGTCATAATGTTGTGGGGCCTATTATGCCTATATTATGTAAATGTCACCACACATTGTATTAATACATTAAACTAAGTGAGTGCGTGAATATATGAATGCAAAGTGGGTGACAAGTGTGTAAGTGAACTTAATATATGGTTAGTTGGTAGCAAGTGCAACCACTCTAACCATCCCCGTGATTGTATAAATGCTCATGAAAAATGAATGCACATGATGTTCCTCATTAGCTAAAATTGAATATTCAGAGAAAAATAGATGGAATATAATTGTACAAAGCAAGATTGAAAGAAATATAACTACAAAAAAGAAATAAACATAATCAGAATTGGAAAATAATGACAATAAACAAACCTTTATTGATATTTAGAACTAGATGCAATGTTCAGTTGCCTCTTTGAGAGGGAAACCTCCAACGTGAGCAAAGCTCCAAATACAATAATATTCACTTGGCAATCAATGATGTAGCTTCTACAATTATATAGACTTTCTAATTGACCAAAACTTTGACCACCTTGTAGACCTCCATTAGTGAGGCCTCAATGACTAATTAATGGAACTTCTTTAATGAGGTCACTTACATTTATTAATTTCACACTCTACTACCTTRTGGGGCCCTGTTTAATAAACATGGCCCTCAATACATTGAGTCATAATATATTCCACTAACTAGGGTAGTTAGGGTGGAACCCTAACATGCCCTCTCACTTACAAAGTAGTCAGGTCCATAAGACTAGAGATGAGGAAATTGGTGGAGAATCTTTGTTGGTTCCCATGTAGCATGAAAATTAAGCCTTCAACATGTACAATATTATCCAAATGCTAGATGAAATTTCCAAGTAGATTAAGCCACTTTTCCAAGTGTGTATGCAGCAAATTAAAGTAAAATTCAGTGGTTGTAGCAAACTTTTGTAACAACAACAATAAATAACATTTGTTTGCTAAGTTTAGGGTTATATAAGTTAGTAAGATAGTTGAGAGAGGGAGAATATTCATTTTAAATGCTACTCTCACCGCAATAACAACTCTATACTAGTGTCGTTGACCTCTGGGGCTTATGGAGTCAAACATGCATAACCTTGAAGATTGAACCAGAAGAATGATAAGGATGAGTTCTAAACCCTAAGGTGCAAACACTCTTGGGCCTTAGGACTAGACCTTGAAGAAGATGGTTCCTAGAGTGCAAACACTCCTAGGCCCTATGTGTCGTTTTCCTTCTTCTTATTTCATTAGGTCAAGGATCAAAGACTAAGATGAAAACCCTAAGGTGCAAACACTTTTATGCCTTAGGTTCTTAACCCTAGCAAAGAATGCATTCACAAAACTTGGAAAATAAAACTTGTGAAGGGAGAAACACTTATGTCTACTTCCTAGGGTTTCAACAAGACATAGTAACATGCAACAATATAGTAATTAACACTTTATGTATTAGCAAATGACATGAAATTTCATAAATTACTTACTTCTCCAAGTTGCTAGGCCATACAAAACCCTAGTTGCAAAAATAAACCATCCAAGAAAGCAAGAACATCCACAAAATATCCCCCTCCAAGATAGCACATGAGATCAAGAGACCAAGAGAGATAAATAGCAAAAGTTTTTAGAGTTGCACCACTCCAAGTGAGTGAGGAAGTGATGATGAAAATGAATGGAGTGCTAGCCTTATAAATACGGAAACCCTAGCTCTCAAAAAGTCACAAAAATGAAAAGTCATGTCTCTTAAGTGGGGCCAACCCCTTACATTTTCCTTTACAAATGATAAATAATATCAAAATAATACAAAAATGCCCTCCTAGGTCACAAGTGTGGTGATGTCATGCTCCAAGAGGGTGTGTGAGAGCCTCCCAAGGCCACATGTCATCATCTCATTGTGTAGTCATGGCAGAAGGTGCATCTCCTCGTCCATGGTCATTTCACATAGTCAATGGTACCCTAAGTGTTCATCACGCCCCATCATTATCAAACCCTAAAATGTGACGTTGTCATTAATGGAGGGATAATGTCTAAGGTGTAGGGCACTGCATCCAAGGTTGAGAGGGGTGTATCTCATCTCTGCAAGGTATCCAACTATCAATTGGTGCAACATCCTCAATCCAATGAGTAATAATCCATGGGTACATTTCCCAGCATGTGAGCTTTCAACCCATGCGTGTGCCACCATGACCAAATCTGTCAAAATCAAGATCGTCTACCCATCGTCCAAGGTCCCGAAGATGTGAGAACCAATGTCTGAATGTATCAAGTCATTGGGTGACTCACTACTCTACATCACACATGTAATATCTTGTAATAAAGGCACAACATCCTGGGTGAAATCCTGAGGCGTCCTTCAAAGAACAATGTCAGGGGCATCCAAATCAAAATAGAATATGAAATCAAGTAAGCTAATGTTCATAAGATATACCAGTCCTTGGATCATGCAAAGTAAGTTGTTAATTAAGATATAAGCCAAATGAACAATTCAGTTCAGTATCTAGTTCAAATATCACACTAGCTCAGGAATTTATGTAAGTTGGAAAGTCTAAATATGGGAGGGCCTTCATCAAACCCTATTAGGCGTGCCAACCAAAAACGTGAAATAAAATACCCAAGTAGAGGGATATGTCCTGAGGGAAACAGTGAAAGAAAAGAACCCTTCAAGAGTAAGTGTGATAGTGGTACGTGTTGGGCTTACTTCATGGCCTATGGTGTCATTGAGTCAATTTCTATGAGCACCTTTGTCGAGGGTGTGCTTGCTCTTGAGTTACCACTTACTAAGTGTTACGTTTTTCTAAACCCCTTTATCTGCCTTTTTTATTTTTCCTCTTCTCATATTTGCAAGTCCCCTTTTTATAAGGTTTCAAGCTATAGCACCACTACTTGGGACTAGGGCGAACGCGGAAAGGGTAGAGCTCAAGTTTGGATTGGATTTTTAGAGTCCTTTGTTATTATTATTTTCTTTCTTTAGCATCATTTTATTCTTTTTAGCAGCAACCACAATCAACATTTGGGCCTTCAACCCCTCTTCTCATGAGAGAATGGGCAATGACCCATTACTAAAGCTTAGTACACTGCAACATGATCCAGGATGGAAAGTATTGAGTATGGTGGGGAATAGAATGTTACCCTTGTGAGGGCCCCCCGGTAGTACCCCTTTTCCCTGGGCACTGACAACACGGTACTAGGGCATAGAAGCTAGCCACCAAGGTGAAACAAGGCAACAAACATAACTTCATGAGCCAATGATCCATTATCCAACTTCAACCAATTATCCTTGTCCACATGCCTAGTAAATTAAGCACAACACTTCGCATGGAAGAAGGACTAACATACCTCAAGGTGATGTTCACTTACCATCTCCCATACACTAAGTTGATTGGATGTGATGAGCATGGCTGATCTATAGTAGAAGAGGTAATCTGAGAAGGGTTGTTGGGTTTTTATCTGTGGACATGTTGATCACCATCATGGTCAAGATCATTGTCTCCATTGTGGGACATGAGACATGATCTCCTCTAGTTACCCATAGGCATGGTGGGGTAACGGTCCTCAACACTTGACTAACATCAGTTGATAAAAAGTCAATGAATATAGTGCACTTCAGAATACAATATGAGATGAGATAATATGATCCTAAGACTAGGTTTCCTTGGTATATATATAGGAGACAAAGGGTACAATTATAATGAAAGGGTGTAATGAAGGGTCCTAGCCTACATACAAATATAACGCTACAAATGTAATAATTCAATATCTAGGGCTTAATAAGGGGTTTTATACATAACATGGGGCTTTGTGTAGGGATTAACAACATGGGGTCTTGGTTGTCTCTCCCTTATTCAAATGGCAAACCACACATTCAACCATGAAATTTTGAACATCAGTTTTAAGACGTTCCTAGAAAAATTCCTTCTTAATCCTATGGTAAGTTTTCAAGAACATTGAATGTCCTCCTATAGGAGAAGTGTGCAATTCCAAAAGGACCTTTTGTTTGAGTTGGGAATTCTTACATAAATACAAGCAATTTTGATACCACAGTAAAACATTCTTCCACACAAATTTATCTAATGCAGTTGGGTCCTCTTGTAGTTGTTCAATGATCTTGCATACCTTTTGATCTTGCTTCCATTCTATCCTTGCTTCTTCCACCCGATCAAATTGTGGAATTGAAATAACACACAGTAAACCCTTTGTCTCTTATTCTTTCCTTGAAAGTGCATCTACCACCATATTTTGTTTTCCTTTTTTGAAGACAATTTCAAAATCATAACCTAGCATTTTTGTAACCCATTCTTGTTGCTCTTCTGAAGATAATCATCGTTACAACAAGTATTTCAAACTATCATAATAGGTTTTTACCTTGAAGTGTCTTCCTATTAGGTAAGGGCACCATTTCTTAACTGCATGTATTACAACAAACATTTCCTTTTCATAAATGGGTTTGAGTAAGTTATTTCCTTTAATATGGCTACTTCTAAAGGAAAGGGGCCTTCCTTCTTGCATTAAAGCTGCACCAACGCCATGTCCTGAGGCATCACATTCCACAATAAAGGTTTTTGTGAAGCCAGGCGTGGCCAGGATAGGAGTCGTACACATAGCCTCCTTAAACTTTTCAAAAGCTTTGGTTGCTTCTTAATTCAAAGAAAATTCCTCCTTTTTTAATAACATTGTTAGACGAGTTGTTATTTGTTGATATTTAAGATGGGTTAAAGTCTTGAAGATAACACCACAGTGAATAATCCTTCTGCTTTTTAAAAGAGGTTGTACTCTTCTATATGAATAATATATAGAATAAAAATAAAACCTGAGAAAGGACTAGGTTTATTTCAAATACTCATAACAAAATAAAGGCTTGAGATAGGACCAGGCTTTATTCAAATGAATATTCACAATACCATACAAGATTTAACATATTGTACAAGATTGCAATGTAAAATAAAATAGGAATCCTCACAAGAAACATTTTCATCATAGCATAAAATATTGTTTGGCAGATTGAAATACAATGGCCACATATTTAGAGAACTTAAGATGATATTTCATAGAAACTCCGAAAGAGTGATGGACACACACTTGAAAATTTCAGCTTAAAACTCAAAGTCTAAAAAATCAGTGGTCATGTATCCCAAATAGTTTTTTAGGAACCTAAAAAAATATACAAATCTATGTGAAAATGTTTATAATATTCAAGAAAGAAAATTGTGTTTATCCAAATGGACTGGGATGGGGCTCCCATTGACCATTAAATAAAATAAGGATTTGGAAGAAATAAAGAAAAATAGTTAGGAATCGGTCTTAGGTTTTCACAAATCATGAAATGAATAAGACTGGAGGATTACTAACTGAGAGGAAGGGAAAGGAAAGCTAAAAAAAATAAATGCTTGACTTCCTATGATGGAAAAGTTCTCTCTCTTTGATGTTGTTCTATTGTTGTTGGGATGTTCCTTTATATAATTTGAGCTTCAAGCCTCCTTTGAGAGAACTGTTTTTGAGTAGTTATTTTGGATCGATGATCTGTTGCAACGATTTCTTGATCCATTCATTGTTGTACTCCTTCATAGGCGGGACAATGATATCTTGCTTAACCCTAAGTGAGAATATATCCTCCTCTATTTCTTTAAATAATGAGCGGAGGTGATCAACTGATGACAAGTGGTACTCATTGTCATTCACGAAGGTGACAATCCAATGATTAATTTCATCTCTGGGAAACTCTGTAAGGTCATTGAATTCATTGGCCCATGGAGTATTAACCACAACTAACTCCTCATCCAATTGTTCTTTAGTTATAATCTCATAATTCCTTAGAAGTTGTGGGCCCTCTAACTCCTAAACAATTTATAATCCTTTTAAGAAAACATTTCCTCTTTTTACATCAATTTTTTCACAGTCAGCAATTGCATATTGTAACATTTTTATCCTTGCTATCCATCCTGCCCTTATTTGTTTATCCTTATATTTGAAGGCAATTGTTTCTGACTTCTATGGTGCTCGCTTAAACTAGTGACCTGTGCAATAAAAGTATTTACATTGTTATTGTAAAATCCTCCATCATGTTCTAAATATTTTTTCAAATACTCTATCAAACTTGTAATCCGCTGTGGCAAATTTCTTAAGTTGGTGATGACCTCCCATGCTTATGAGATGATATTGAACTTTCTATTAATATTTCTCTGCAACATAAAATCTCACCCTGCTCAACAAATTGGATTCTTTTCTCACTTGTATTGTTGTTCCAAGTGTGCTTGGAGGGGTTTGATTTGCTGCAACTATAGCCAATGGTTCTCCAAATAATAGCTTCAGACTCAATGCATTTTCCAACTCACTTATTCTCCTTTCCAATTTAAAATTCTCCAGCTCTTGCTCTGGTATTGAATGTGCAAGACTATCTCTTGTAGTAAAATGCAATTTTATGAGTCTTGGAGGTCCGACTCCTGATACATCAACTTCTGAATTCCATTTTTATTCTTCACAATGACCTTCTCTATTTGTAGCCTTATCTCTTCCTTATTGTACTAAGAGTTATGGAGTGTCAAGGAATGCTCCTAAAAAATCATTTGTTCTTCTTTAACCATATTCTCTATGATTTGTTTACTTTTAGCAATTCTACGGGCTACCCAATTGGGTATTTCAACACTATCGATCTCCATGTCAACTATGTTCCTGGGGCTTTATGAATCTTGGGAATAATTTTTACTCATACTTATTTTTCTTTTTTGTTGGGGAACTACATGTCCCCTTTCAAGATCAACATGGCGTGGATCCTCTCCATTGCCCCTTCCATCACGTCTTTCATTACTCTCTTCTCTATTTATGTTTGACTCTTGCTTCTATTGTGCAGAGGATGAGCTCTTCTGTGACTGAGAACCCAGAGAAGATTACGCATTAGTTGTTCCTTTTCCTCCTTGTCTTTTTTTTCTTTGTATTTGGGTGTTTGAACTCATTTATGTGGCTAGGTATTCATTGCATACATTTTTTTCTTTTCTTTTGGGGCCATTGTAGTCGATTTCTTCGTCAATTCTTGTAAAGAGATTATTGTACCTCATAGATGTCAAATGTTTTGAGAAAAGACCCTTGGGATTGAAGCCTCTCTAGGGTTGTGCTTCTCTAAGATTAAATGCATTAAGTGTCTCAGATACTTCCTTTAGATGGGAAAAATTCTTTACTACTATATTTTTTTTCTTTGTATTTGGGTGTTTGAACTCATTTATGTGGCCAGGTCTTCATTGCATACATTTTTTTCTTTTCTTTTGGGGCCATTGTAGTCGATTTCTTCGACAATTCTTGTAAAGAGATTATTGTACCTCATAGATGCTAAATGTTTTGAGAAAAGACCCTTAGAATTGAAGCCTCTCTAGGGTTGTGATTCTCTAAGATTAAATGAATTAAGTGTCTCAGATACATTCTTTAGATGGGAAAAAATCTTTACTACTATATTTTCCACATGAATAAGTAGTGTAATGAATTGTTTCTTTCTTTTCCTATCAAATAAAATACACCATGCCTTATATTGTCTACAAAATTATGTGACAAAATATCTGTCGCAAACAAATACTGGGAGGAGAAGGGGATTTTCTCCACAACCACAGAGCCCAATGTAAGTATGATTTTCTTCTTGCACACAAATACCCTTGCCTTTAAGAAAATCCTCAACTTCCTGAGTTATTCTTCTTGGTTCTACTCCAGTCAAAATATATTTGAATTCTCTGAGAAATTTGTCTTGGATGAGGCAAAAATGAAAAGGTGTCTTGGATGAGGCAAAAATGAAAAGGTGCCTTGTGTTTCCAGAGAGCAAAGTACCAGAACTGAACTGGTTGATTATCAACATCCAAATTTCCTCTTAGACGAAGCCCCTCAAAAACATTACAGTAAGCAATGGTGAAGACTTGGTATGCAATCATAAAAAAACTATGAGTATTTAAGTAATTACCTAATTGAAAAGAAATTTAATTTGAAAACACCTCATCACAATCGAAAATGGTATCTTTTTGGAAAGAGAAATGGAGTACATACAGAGGTAACCTGGGTATGTGTTAGGTGGAATCTTGGCCTATTAGGCACGTGAACAACCATGAGAAGTTTCGATACAACTCTTGCAACAAAGATATGTCAATAGTAGGTCAGTAGGCATTTTGATGGATGGAAGCAAGAAGTCTTTGAAAAAATTTGAATCACCACCATGAGAGTCAAGGAGGGCATCTATGTCTAATAGCTTGAGATTCTTATTGGGAGTGGGGAGGTGGAGCATCCTTCTAAGAACTTTTGGGGTCAACACAACAAGATTCTTTCCCTCTGCAATTGCATGAATCATTCATGTCTTCGAATCAAACCTCTTAGAACACCAAGATACTAGTTCTCTAACGTCAAAGACTTATGGTACAGAACCAACGTTCACAAGCCCTGTAGTCCAAAGTTTGTTATTTTGCTTCTCCTTGGGACTTTTGTTTAAAAACCACTGATAAGAAGTAGACCAATGAAAGTTTTTATCTTGTTGTGCCAAATAGTTAGTTGTATCTCCACAAAATGGATCTTTCCTCCTTCTGTTTTCCATACTTCTTACTTATTCAACACACTTTAATATACATGAAACTATGAGTTATGAATTACAAAGCTCAAGTCATTAAAATGTTAAGTGCATGGAAGGTATTTACTAAGATGTCATTTTCACGCATATGAATTACCCTCGAAATATGGGTGATCATAAATCGAAACCATATGTGTGGCTCATTGAAAAGTGGGATATTTACTTCATATTAACTCCATATTATCACCTTTACCTTATGAATTAGAACCGATATCATGCCACAAATTAATTTTTGATTATCGTGCAAAGTGGATGGCTCGTGAGAATCAATTGTGCAGGAGTGTGGAGGTGCACAATTGCAGGAATGTGGAGGTGCGAGACTGCATAAGAAGAGAGGATGTGTGTTCTTCACACTAGAGTTAAAATAGACTAAGTATTGGACTATACGATGTGTGGACTTTGACTAGTGTGGGGGAAGGTTCTATTCATAGTGCGAGGACATGGTGATAGTGAAAATAATCTTTGCATAAGGTATAGAATCCTGCACACATCAACGAAATGGCTAAGTATAAAATTTTTGGAAGATGATGGTTTAAGGAAATGGGAAGAATATTAGATTGGGAAAATATTTAATACAAGGTTTGGGATCTAAAGGTGAGACATGAAATGGATCAACAATCAACTCCAACTATGGGATAGTAACCCCCTGTGGGTTGTTGAGAATTTAGAGAACCTTACAATGGGTGATGGATTCAAAATAAAGTATTTCATGAAGGAAAGAAAAAGGAAAGATGAATTGGGATATACTATAGGAATACACAAAGCTTAAAAAGAAGGAAAAGAAGAAAGGTGGAAATATACAGAGTTTTGAAAGAAAGAAAAGGAGATAAGTTTATGTACATAGAGACGAGAATTGGGGATCAAATAAATAAATACTTTAGGAACTACCCTTTATTCGCAATGTTTGAACTTTTCCATTTGTATCTTTTAATAAGTAAGAATTGTGACCAAATATTTTCTCAATTTGATACAGCCTGATCCATAAATCTTCCAACTTGGAATGAAAAGTTGGCTTTTCCTTAGCTTTGTTCCAAAGTAAAACCCATTGATATTTTTGAAAATTCTCGGGAGTGGCACTATGATCAAAATACTTATTGACTATTTTTTGTATGTTAGTCATGTTTTTGAGTGCTTTTGCCCTCTTTTCTTCTAATTGTATCAATTGATAATATCGTGCTTGAAGAGGTGAGACTTCTTCCATGTCTTCTTTTTTAGTAACAACAGTCGGTGCATTTAGTTCTAGATGTATTGGCGATCTAGATTATTATTTGTATACCAAAGTATAAGGATATTGTCTAGTACTTCCTTTTGGAGTTAATCAACTTGCCCAAAGAGCATCTATTAGCTTTCTGTGTCAATTTCTTTAATTTGTTGCAATAATGTTTTTAAGTACTTGTATCAATGTTTTATTGGTTGATTCGCTCAATCCATTTCCTCGAGGATAGTAATTAGATGATTATCCCATTAATATTCCATACTCCCCATGGAACTCTGTGAATTTTTTTTCCAATGAAAATTGATCCATTGTCTGTTATATATTTCTTGGGAACACCAAATCTGGATAAAATGTTACCCTTTAGGAAAATAGTTAACGGTTTTGAATCAACATTCTTTAAAGTTATTGATTCTTGCTATTTTGTAAAATAATCGGTGGCAGTGATAATGTATGCATGTCCATTACTGGATTTTGGATTGATTGGACCAACGACATTAATCCCCATTGTACGAATGACGCTTCAGCTAAAATGGAATTCAAAGGCATGGTTGCTCTCTTCATTTTTCCAGAGAATTTTTTGCAAGCAATGCATTTTCTTATCATTGCATAGGCATCCCTAAACATGGTGGGAAAATAATAACCAACTTTTATGATTTTGTGTGCAGTTACCACTGCTACAAAATGTCCTGCACAAACCCCTTCATAAAATTCTTGCAGTACTTGGTGGGATTTTGAGTGGTCTAGGCATCTCAATAACACACCATAAAAAAAATTCAAAAAGGTATTCTAGATATCAATAGATACTGGTTAGTTTTCATCTTCAAGGCCCTCCTTTCCTTAGAAGACATTTCAATAGGAAATTGTTCATATTTGAGATAAAAAATGATATCTTTGTACAATTCAGATCTTGAGATTGATGCATCTTGTGTTGGTACATCATCCAGACGAGGAATATTTACAGCTTCAATACCAGTCATTAACTTACACAATCCTTGTCCCTTAACAACTTTGAGAGGTTTGATCTCCATATCATATTCTTGAAGTTTGGCAAGCCAGTTTGCCCATCTTCCTTCTCTAAATTATTGGTTAAGTAACATTTTAATTGGAGGATGTGATACATGAGCTTTGGCACGGGCTGATAAAATGTAAGTTCAGAAATGAGCTACTACCTTTACTAAAGAAAAAGCTTGTTTTTTTCTATGGTAGAATAATTCAGTTCATAATCATGTAATGTTTTACTCATAAAGGCATTTTAAAGCTCTTCTCCTTTAGAATTTCTTTGTGTAAGTATGGAAGCAATAGTTTCTTCTAAAGAGAATGAATACAATATAAAATCTTTATCAAAATTTGGACCGACAAGAATAGGAGTAGTAGTGATTGCATGCTTTATGTTTGCAAAATCCTTTTGAGTCTCTGGAGTCCACTCAAAGTTTTAGTTCTTCTTCAATAACTTGTTAATTGGCTTCACAATTGTGGCATAATCAGGAACAAATCATCGTACAAAATTTATCTTTCCAAATAAATATTATTCTCCTTTTTAGATGTAGGGGGACTTAAATCATTGATGGCCTTAATCCTTTCCGGGTCAATATAAATACCTTCTTTGCTTACAATGTGACCCAACAACTTCCCTTCTGATAATGCAACCAAGCACTTTTTTGGATTGAGAGATATACCATACATTTTGCACCATTCAAAGACTTGTCTAAGATGCTTCAAACACCTTTCTCTTAATTTTGAATGGATAGTTAATTCATGTTGATAATTTGCCATAAAGTTCCCAATTAGATCATTAAAAGCATGGTCCATGGCTCTCTGAAATGTCGCACTAGAATTCTTCAATTCGAAAGGCATACACATATAGGCATATGTTCCCCATGGTGTAACAAATTCAATTTTCAGTTTGTCTTCCTCAACAACAAGTACTTAATTATATCCGGAAAATCCATCTAACATAGACATCGATGAAAAACCAGTGACTAGTTGAAGTAACATCTCCATGTTTGGGAGGGGGTAATTGTCTTTAGCACTTGCTCGAGATCTCAAAAATCTACACAAAGTCTGATCTCAACATTCTTTTTCCTGACCACCACTAGATTTGATATCCATTCTAAATGTCGGATTGAAAAAATTATGCTAGCCTTCTTCAACTTTTCAAGTTCTAACTTTACCAAAGGATTCAACTTCGGGTTGATCACTCTTAATTTTTGTCTGAATAGTTTTGAGCCTTGTTTGAGGAGAATGGTGTGTTAAAAAATATACTTATCATATTCCTTCAAATCATAATAAGTCGAGGAAAAAACATCTTTGAATTATTTAAAAATGAGGGTATACCCTTTAACTTCATCATCAGTACAACTAGTACCCATTTTTTTTTTTTGTTGCTTCAAATGTTCCAATGTTTATCTTATGATTGTCTTGCATTTTTCTAAGAGATGATTCTTATGTCGTACTCTTTTGTTTGGATTGATCATCTCTTGTAAAGAGTGATTCTAAACATACATAATTGTTTAGAAAGAGGTTGATAGTTCATTCATGAGGTTATTCCTTCTAATTTATTTGATTGTCAATATTTGCTTCATTTGGAACAATTTGTTGTAAATCTATAAGAAAGTATTCAACATGTTCATCATTTTCAAATACTTTCCAATAATCTTGATTATCTGAGATAGATGGTTGGAATATTGTCTTGATG
Source organism: Picea glauca (assembly GCA_000966675.3). Lineage (NCBI taxonomy): Eukaryota > Viridiplantae > Streptophyta > Pinopsida > Pinales > Pinaceae > Picea > Picea glauca. The sequence continues at coordinate 267,178 of JZKD02S1675509.1, read as the reverse complement.
TGAAAAGTATTGTTCGTTTGAGAATCATTCGGATTAAAGAGAGATGTTGCAACTGCTAAGAAATATGACTTTTGATTCTTTTTGTGAGGAACAAAAGAAATATTGAAAGAACTTAAACAATCAATAAGGTGCCAAACCCTTTTAGCATAAAGTTTCAAACTTTCTTTCTTGATCTTGTACCTTTTCCTGATAAAATTTTGATTTGGAGCGCCATAATCAATCGTTGAATTAATGCTTCATACTCACCTTCATTATTAGTGCAAGGGAACTTGAGTTTGATTGCATGTGGATAAATGCAAGATGGAGGATTTTTAAATACAAAACCAACTTCGTTGAATGAATTAGAACAAGCACCATCAAATGGAATTTTCCATAAGCCATGACAAGTATTGTCCATGAATTGTTTGGCTGGACTGATTTGCTCAATATTGAAAACAACATAGTTCCCAATTCCAACATGAACATAATTTTGCATTATTTCACTTTATTTGTTTTCGAATGATGTTGACTTTATTTTTTCTCTAGGAACTCTAATCATCGTTCCATATTTATTTGGAAGCAACATACAACCCCCGTCATTCATTATGTAACCTCTAATCATGGAACACCAATCTTTGCCAAGGACAACACCATATGTTGGAGGAAGATCAACCACAATTACAATGAACACTGTTGTGATATGAGGTGATGTACATATCTAAGCACAAAAGTCCTTGATATTACCATAACCTGGTACTTTTCTAGAATCAATGGCATAAATGCTTTCTCCCATATCATAGTACTTTGTGCACTCCATTCCAATAGCTTTCATGATAGATAATGGTATGATATTGTTGGTGGCTCCACTATTAACCAAGCAATTATGCAAGGCAAAATCATGATTCTCCAATGATATGTAAAATGGTGGAACTTTCCCCCTTGCTCTTGCTAGTATAGAACTTTGTTATTGTTTAGTGTTCATAACAACTACTTAGATGAACTTGTATCGTCCAAACCCTTTAAAATATTTTCCCTTTGTTGAGGTATCTTGACTACCTCTGTGAATGGAAAAGTGATTTGGAGCTCAGTTAAGTCATCTATTGCATTATAAGTCATTTCAAGTGGTCTTTTGGGTTGATTTACAATTGGTTGTTGCTTTTCTGGTTCTAGAGCATTAGCTTTTGATTTTTCCTTTTCAGGTTGATCTCTCGGCCTAAATTTGTTTGCTTGATTTCTGGTTTGAAAAACATTGTCTTGCTTTGCATAATCACACTCTTCTTATTCATCAAATATCTCAAAAGATGATGAACTTTATTCCATTTGGACTGATTTTAATATTTGATCTTGATCATTGATTGATTCTTGATTGAATGGCTCATTGTATTGAATAAAATCTTCTTCTTCTTCAATTTCTCCTAGTACGAAAAAAATTGTATTTGGAAATCGAGGTGCTCTTCATTTATTTAATTTCTATCATTTCTATCTCTTTGATTTTGCGGCAAATTTCTCACATATTGATATGTGGAATGGGATTTTCATTTCTTTTGAGCCATGTTATCTCATTCTGCATTTGCCGAATAGTCTTTCTTAACTAAGCAATATCTATTTTTTGACGAGTGTTTTGAACAAACTTAGGAATGTTTCTCACATTAGGGTCTTGGCCTTGAAAAATCCACCCTACAAGTCCTCGTTCTTCAATTTCTCTTGAGGTAAATGGGAGTTGGGATGATACTGATAAACTGGTCATTTTTCTGTGTACTCCTCCGAGGATAATTTCTAGATCGACATTACTTTCGAGCATATATCTTTCCATCTTCGTTTCCTTCCTCATTGCATCATTTAATGTATTTATTTTTGAAGGTCTTATTTCATAATTGGCATTTGATGACATTGCAATTTTATAGCATCCAAAGATGACTGGATGATTTCGATGTTGTTCTTTTGGAATTTGGTGTAGAGTCTTGAAAATCAAACATTGAAATATCTGATTCTTTCATTCTTTTGAAGATATATTTGAGTGAATTGTGTAAGAAGAGTGTTATATGCGACATGTGGCATGAATTTACACATGAAAGGTACCAGTCATAAGATTGACCTATTAAAGTTTGAAGAAACAATCTCACCATGACATAATAATGTTCAACTAAATGAATATCACATATGGTGAGGAATTGATCTAAATGTTTGTTGGGATCCACGATCTTGTCTCCAGAGAAAATGGGAAGAACACCTTGAGGGAGGGTTGGTAACTGATGTTGTTCTCCTCGTAGATTCAAAGGAATGGATCTCAACCTTCTTCCTAGGATTATATGTCCTTCGTTTTCCCTTCTTTCATTATTTCTTCCTTCTCATCTTCTCTCATTATTTCTTCCTTCTCATCTTCTCTCATTATTTATTTCTTCTTCTTTGTTAGCCATTGATTCTATATTTGAGCTCTGCGGAAACCTTGAATTTCAAGAATCTTTCTTTTACTTCTTGTTAATGGGCCTTTATATGAATGCAACTTTCAAAATTTTATTGTTGTCTTCTTTGTCTCTGAGCCTCGATTAATTCTTCTTCACAAGCAAGAGCTTCCCATGTTCTTTCAAGTTCCTTCCAACTTCTTGATGTCATTATGGCTAAATCATACAACTGATGAAGAATACTTCTTTGGTCTCTAAGTTTGATTCGTGAGGATGGTTTGGATCTTGTTGAGTCATTCAAATTTTCTTGGTTTGCAAGACTAGCCTTTTGTTCAAGAATCCCTAGAATGGTCGCCAAAAATGTTGTTTTCCTCATAGAAGAGAATGCTTATTTTATTGTTTCTTCTAGGAGAGGAAAATGGATCTCAACAAATCATTTCTACTTTTAGTAAAGAGTTTGTTGAAGAGGTTAGAAATGTAATATTTTGTTGTATTCCTTAGAGAACTAATGGATCTAGGAAAACATTTGTTTGTTTATTCGAAAAGGAGTTGAGCTCAAACCTATATAAGGGTTTGATCTCTCCATTTGACTGATGGTTGAATTTGGGGACTTTTCCCTTAGAACTTAGTTGAATATATTGAGGGTAATGCAAGTATAGAGGTTTCAATCTTATGAGGTGTATGTGTCGGGATTCACTTGTTAAATGTTATTGATGGAAGTGATTTTAAGAGGATATGCTTTGGAGGACCAATGCACGGGTAATATTGTATCTATCTTCTTAAATCTTAGTGGTTGCAACGTACCTCTTAGAAGTGTCTTGATAGTGGTTGATTTCCGTTTCCATACATTTGATGGAAATTTCATTGTGAGAGTCAAATATCTTAATTTGAGTTGGATGGTATTTACTTTTTCCATTTGATAATTGCACCCCAAAATTATCTCTAGAGGTTCTCCTTAAATGGGTCCTCCAACTATATTTCACATCTCATATTAGAAAACTAAGAAAGATTGTACCCTTATTCATTTCACCTCTTTCATGCCTTAATCTTATGTAAGAACATCACTGATCCATATTTAGGAGCGGAACAAACTGATTAACATATTGAATACAATAAACATAGAGATATGAAGAACAACACAGATATCCAGTGAAAAATATCTTCTATTGAATAAATGAAATAGGTTGAAACTGTAAAACTGTAGAACTGAAACACTTGCTCAAATGATGGGAGCTATCTCTGAGAAGAGATGTGGCTGCTATGCGCATCCGTCTGAGTAGAATGATTACAATGAGGCTCCAAAGGAATTTTTAACATTACTCATGAATGCCAAAACCCTAGACATCCAAAAACCTAAGCCTAGGAGATGAAATGCCAAAAGTTATGTGGGCCCCTATGGGTAAGTTGGTGCCTCAACTTCCCGGGGTCATAAATTTTGCACACGACCTCCGTTTTAGGCGCGTGATATCCCGTTGGAAAGGTATTTTAGAGAACTACACATTACACCATCAAACTTTGACTCTATCTACAGTTTGATTGTGGCGAGCCAAAAAAACACTGTTTAGGGCCCCCAAACCTGCCCTGGAAGTACAACAAGATGTGTTGACATGAAAACATACAAAGTAAGCTAGTTGGATTAAGTGGGAGGCCACCAATATCCACCTGAAAAGATGTGTAGGGCTTCAGAAAACCCCAGAAGTGTAGAACCCACAATTACAAAGAAGTACAAAAGAACATGTTGAACTAAAAATTGTCAAGAGGAGCCAATTGGAATATGTGGGTGGCCACCAATATCCACCTGGATCAATCCTCTCCCATTAGGAAGCAATGGTCTCCATTGCGTTGAGTTCCCCCATCAGGTGAAGAAACTTCTGCTGAATTTGGCCTCGGGTGAGCCACTTTCCTTAGTGGAGGAGCTTCCCTTCCTTGAGAACCCGATAAAGCTGGATCCTCTGTTGGCGAGTGCCCTTAACCGGTGTCTTCACTAACTGATCAGTGGATGCCTGATCCATGTGTTGATTAATTGGGTTGGTTGTCATTGATGTCAACCCTTGAAGAAATTTCGGTAGCACAAAGGTTTGGGCAATGGACCCAAGTTTGTTTGATGGATAATGGTATGAGTTTTGATATATTTGCAGGTAATACTATTCTAGATAGATAGTACATGCCATGCCATTTTCGGTGGTATGTGGAACATCACATAACTCCTCACGGTTAGAGAGTTATGGCCATGTGAAGTTGGAGAACCCTCATGAGTCATCTAGAAG